>JACSZP010002755.1:0-10444 GCA_016161895.1 Pinna nobilis | reverse complement strand
TGGAAAACATGAATATTATCGCTTGTGCATCGTAATATCCCACATTCTATGAAAATATGATCACACTGGTCTAAAGATTGTACCTTGGAGTTACACTTTTTTCTGGTTTCATCAAGATTTTGTTGAGATGGAAACAAGAAAATGACAACGAAACAATATGGAGGATAGTTGTGCGCGGGACACTGACAAAAATTAGCAAACGCAATATATTACGGCTAGAGTGGATCTCAAGTCCAAATAACTAGTTGAGTTGAGTTGACAGTACTGCTGGAGTGTTCGCATCAGCTGTTTTGGTAGACTTAAAACACAGCCATTATGAAACCTGACTCCAATCGACAATGTAAGTCTGAGTAATCAATAGTGAAATAATGAATTCGAATAAGGAATATTAATGATACTTCATATCGAAGGGCCGTCGATGCCACCACACCCCCTTCTTTTAACCACTGAGGTAGACGCAGGCGGATTTGCGTTCCCTGCTATCGGATGAGATACTTAAAAAACGTATGATAGAAGGTGTTAAGGATCCCTCACTACAGTGGTCAAAATGACGAGCAAAGACCAAACTTTAAAGGCTTTCGTCGATTTTCATATGAGGGCAGATTATTGATTTGGAAGTAAGACAAAAACGTCCCTTTCGTTGATGTCTTGATATTTCCCGTACAAATTTTCGGGATATTAGTTTCAGAATTCTGGACCTGGCATCATAAAACTTGAGAATTTACTTAAGTCTGAGAATTAACTTAACTCAAGTTAATACTTAATTCTGATTGGCTGAGAAGCTGGAGTTGAGAAAATTCTCAGACTTTAGTAAATTTTTACGCTTTATGGTGCTCAACCCTGATTTAAACCAATATACTAGTAGTGTAAAAACATGTAGAAAAGAAGATAACGACTTCGTAATTTTGAAGTCTCATTGCGAAACATCAATATCGCGGTATAATAAGAATACATCATTTATTTCCAAAAAAGTATTTGTATCAGGGAAATAACCTTCATGTTGCAGATTTATCTCACTTTGCTATGATACATATTATATTTGACTCTGATTTCAGATCTGTGCCAAATGCATTTTTTCAAAAGTGAAATTTTGACAAATTCTGATGACGAAATAAGGTATACCTATGGATTTGTTGGATCATTTCTTGTAAATGGCATTCGGTATGATATAAGTGGTAATCTGGAGAAAGGGTCCATGGCCATCACGCTTGAGGTATGCATGATATGCTTATTTTGCTTTTTTGCTTAAACTGTACCTCGTGTAAATATGTGTCTATGGTAAATACGACACACGGTCTCTGTCGCTCTCTTGATTGGTGTAACCAATATCTTGTAAATGGAATATCATGAAACGTGTAGCATGATTTTTCTCAGAGCTTTCCAAAACTTCATGGTAATATACAAGCCTGCAGACCGGGGGACGGAGGTATGTTGATCGTTGTGATATAATCGGTTTAATAGTCATTACGATGAGAAAGTTGCATTTTGTTTCTCTTTTGCTTTTGTTTATTTCTTTTTAAATCCTACACTAAACAGCCTTTCAATTATTGTGGCGGCCATTTTGTATTGGTGGAGGGAAGAACCCATATAAGAGACGACCGGCCTTCTTCATGTAGATAAGCAAAACTTTCTCACATAATCAGCTCATGTTCCCGCTTTTACAAGACGCGAGAGGCTAAATAGTGTAAAGCGCTATGCTCTAACCATTCGGCCACGGAAGCGGCAGAGATGATACAGTCAATCGAGGTCGTGTATTAAAAAAGTTATTTTTGCATGCTCAATATTCCTCAGTAGACTAAATACAATCCAAAGCAAAACTCAAAATATATGAAGCCTGCATTATCGTGATGTCTATATGATATGGCTGAAACAGTCAGCAGATGAAAATCTAATTGTACTTCGAAACGCGAGTCCATTGTTTTAATTGTTCAATGACAGCATTTATCTTGTTTTCAATGACATGCGTTCCTTCTGTCTTTCAAAAGCCTCACCAGACATTTTCCCCTTCGCAACCAGACGAGCGCTTCTTTTTGAGATACACGACACGAAGTGGAGAAGAATTATACGAATCTCTTTTGCACAAAGGTAAATGATTTCACGTTTACAGAATTTAGGAAAATCAATTTGATTCAACCATAAAAAAAATAAGAATATATATATTCTGTTAATAGTATTGCTTGAAACAGTTCGGAAGTAAAATTGCAATATCATGTTTGTCTGTTTCGTAACATACTACAAAATAAAATTTGATATTGCATGTATATTTTTTAAGTTCATGGAGCTGTGACTTAAAAAAAATCAAGATAAGAAAATCAAGAAAATAGATATAGATAGAAAGTTATTTCTGAAAACTATCATCTATATGTTTTGTCTGAAGTATTAAGGAGAAGATGATCTGTAATATAATAAACTTTGTACTGTGGACGGAAGTGAAATTGTCACGTACTTTGTAAAAACAAATTGTATGACGAGAACAGAGTCATGCAGGTCGCCTGGCTTACTGTATTTATCAGTCTTTATACATATCAAGTTTACTCTCAATAATGCAGTAGTTATTTTTAGGAATGTTTTGTTAGTAAGATTAACCTAGTAACGCCTGAATGTTTATCCATCTGATACATTGTGCATTCAAGCAAGTTCATCTGATGATTGATGTATTTCTTTGCTCATATATAAATATCTGGTTGTTTTTATTTTAGGTTACTTCATCCGATACGATAGTCAGATGTCCACATGTATGATGGATAAACTTACTAATTACACAGAGCGGGTGACCCCAGAATATAAATTCCAGTCATTTTGTGCACACCCTGAAGTAGAGTTTCCTGGAAGAAACACCCAGGACAAATCACCAGAGAAGTCCTATCCCTTGTTGAGAGAATCAACTGTTTAATAGACATCGCATAACTATGTAGGTAGATGTTCTATCCCAGTAGAGTTATTGTTCTTCTAGTACATGTACTACGCTAAAACAGAAATGAACAGGAAATAAAATAAATTTTTAAATTTTAAATAATAATTTTAAAATAAATAAAATAGGATAAAATCGAAATATATTGCAATGCAGAGCGTATAATACATATTCCGAAACATACATCTATACAGTGACTTCTTTCCAAATGTCTGATATGGAGTTAATTCAATTAGCTTTTTACCGACCTAGGTAGCTTTACTGAATTCGGGGAAGTTTTCATGCGTGCTATCTTTATCTGACTTCGTCATCTAAACCCCCTTTAATTAAACAGGACGTGGCCTACTTCTTATCATTTTCGACTTCTGATCAAGAAGTACGGGGTTCCAGCCTAAGCTACGTCGAGCTTGACTGTCCTTATCTTTCCGATGAGACAGTAAAATCGGTTAGGTCAAATGGCACAGTAGGTGTTGGCACGTTAAAAAAACCCTCCCCGCTCTAAGGTCAGCAGTGCCGAGCATAGGCAAAATTTGTCGCCCTGCACCGACACACGTCTCCATATAAGTGAAAGATTCTTTGGTTGGATATTAAACAACGATACAACCGATACAATTTTCAAAACTAAACAGGAAGTACGTTCTATGGTATAGTGTATATCAGAGGAATAAGGAACACGGAATAAGTGAACTAGCCTGGTGATGATTTTTTTTAATCTTTCCTACACTGGAAACAAAATGAAAAGAAAAAAAATGGGCAGAACTTCTCTTCGTTATATAAATCGTTTAATAAATATGCTTTGATTATGAAATTAATGCCCATTTTGTATACATGATATCAATTTTCTCAGTTCCATCAATCAACATCGATATAACGAGATATCTAATTTATTCTGGCACTGTTTTACTTCTAATGTGCTCGTCTCTAGTTATAAGCATTCATACTTTCATGGCCTAAAAATTGCCAATCTCAGTGAATTACAGTAAAAGACAATGAAAAAGGGACAGAAATAAGGGAACAAACAAAGAATCGTTAGGCTCGAAGAACAAAACATATACTAAGAAATAAAATCCTGTTTTATCGCCCGGCGTACATATTACGTTAGTATTTGATATCATTATAAGTTCGTTTATTACGGAGATGCTTCATGCTTTACCACAATCATTTTTGTTTTGTTTTCATTCTCAAAGTTTCACATGAAATCTATGGACTTTATCTCATCGTTCCTATTCAACAACAGAGCATACAATTGGACCCAGTTGCACAATAGTTTAATTTGTAGTTATATTTAGCTATGAACTAACTGATGGTTAAATGTGTGGCTGTGGTTGTTTTATTAGTTAGCTCGTAATTCACTAGCTAAACAATTCTGCAATAGCGTTAAACTATGTAATTAGCGTAATACAATCTAAAATTTAAACATGAAGTTAGAAGCTAACTACAAGTTAATTTAACAGTGCATTGAGTAACTGGGTCCTGCTTTCTAATTCGTCTTCGTTGTCAAAGAACAATGTTATCATCCTAAATTAAGAAGATTGCCTATTGGAGGGGTTTTCAACTTTAGTATGTTCGGCCTATAACGCTACTGTAGGGAATATGTACTTTTAAAACTAAATGGACTTTAAAACTAGGAACACTAGCATGAAATAGGACTTCTAGGTAAAATAATGCTTGTTCAAAGATATACCTTGTGGCTAGGGCCGCAAATTTATTCAGATCTTCCGGGAAGTTTGCACTGCGTGATATATTCGAAAACTGCCCATGCCAAAAAACAAGACGTATGTCATTCAGACTAATGCCAGAGTGACGTTTATCTGACAGACCTCGGCAAGTATTTGATATCAGCTAATATTTAAATGTTAAGCACCATTAGCAACAAAAATAAGCACAAGTTAGCATGTTCAATCTATATTGTCTGTATATTGCTTACATGATGCGTGTTCACAAATTAATAAATAAATGTTTTCTGTTGATTTCCAAATGTCAAATATATTGGAGTTTCTTCTCTAAAAGTCCCGTATACCATAGTTTTGGTTGTGTATCTTATAAGGATCTGTTCAACAATGTTTCTTGTAACGGCACAAAATACTTTGGGAATAGATCAAATCTGTCAAGACATAAACCTGTTATGCAGACTGTTAAAATGAATTAATTTGCATAACAACTCATGAGTCATTCAGATATTCTAAAAAACTTCCAATTGACGGCAAGTCTACATCACCTATTGCACCAGAACTCCTCCTGTACGGATTTTCTACGATTTTCATATGGATTGATGCCTCTATATCATACTCCACCCGTTCCCGTGGTGGGCAAATGTTATGTGTCACAGAACAAGATTGGTCTGGACCGGAAGTGACGCGATAATGACAAGGCGAATCTGACATAAGAGGCTTCATTTGTTGATCAATTTTGTCATAATGTAAAGACATTTTTATGTTGGTATGTGGGGGAATATAGCCAGTCTGGTACGTGTTCGGTCTGTTTGGAAAATTGTTGGCATTTTCAATGTTATAAATATTACTATTTGATGGCAAGGGATGGCAGTATAATGGAGAATGCCCCAGCGGCATTGAAGATGTTGGGTACCTGATCTGGGAGACGGCAGAGTTCATTAGATAATTCTGTGGTACTGATGTCACTTTGTTTGGGGTCATAGGTGGTGACGGAGGGAATTCATATGACACAGGATGATCATAAGTTGGATATGGGGGAGGTGGGTGGACAGGGAGTTGCATTTTCCCGTTTAAATTATCGACAAAGGCATCAGATCTTGGAACTTTTGGCAGATGATGATTATGACTATTCTGGAAGCAGGTGCTCTCGATTGTCTCCCCTGGTTCCTGTTTGATGAAAGTCTGATGATAAAGATTATACGGCAGTTGTGGTGTAGCAGGGTAATAATGTTTGTCCATGTCGTTGTAACTGCTCAGGTGAAGATAGTCCGTTTGCATTAAGTGTTTGTCCACCTGTTGCTGTCTCCTCTTGAACTCCTGAAATTGTAGCTGTTTTTCCCTTTGAGTTATTTTATGTGCGACATGTGTCGATGGTAGAACTGGTGAATGACGATCTGACATAGAGTGCCAACTTGACGGACATACTGGTAGAGGGCTGTAGAATGAAAGCGAGACGTCTTCAGTAAACCCCATGTGAGGTGTGCAGAAGTTATTGACTTTCTGCATACCGTGAATATCCTCATTCTGTAGGTCAGTGTCAGTCCTCTGTATGGGGGTGTTGTATTGTCCATCCTGTAGGTAGTACTGCAGGTCATTTATGGCGTGTTTACAGCGCAACGATGTCTCCTGCTGAAGGAATGTGCTATCCTCCTCTCTGTTGAAAAAAAAAACATTTACTATATATAAAACCGCATATACCTAGGTATCAATTGCCTGAAGAATCAAGTGGTTATTTACAAAGTTGGTGAGTATTGGACAAACACGGACCTCTGAAAACCCAGAGATGGGACCAGGTGCCATGGAGGAATAAACCTTCCCTCCTGATCAGTCACACCGCCGCGAGTCCACAGTCACTTTTTCGGTTGGCAGTTTACCTATATAGCCTTCTAGATAAAGAAAAATCTTAACACCTAGAATACTTGTACAAATATTGAATTTAATAATAGTTCATTGAAGGGTTTAAAGTGGATACAATGAAAAGCGATACATGTACAGGAAGCATTTGCAGACTAATACGGTTTGTGTTAGAGCAAAGCACGTCAGCTATGAAAATATGTTTATTTTTGATCGAAAAATCAAAAAACAAAATTCAAAATGAAATGTAATTGAAACATTCAAACATATTTGTGTTGAATTATTTTGTTCACAACTAGCTTTTCTGTCAACCTTTACCATTTAAATGTGAACCGGGCAGATGGACGCCGCACTTAAGTATAAACTTGTTACTCTCGCATTTGTGTATTAGACAATACAAAATAAAAGTTTAATCTAAGGTACATAACCATCGTCAAATTCAAGAAAGGACTATGTAATTTTCCCCAAAGTAATTACTAAGCAGCATATGTAAACCGTTTCAACGTATCTTTTAATGATAAAGTATCTAACTGTGCAACAGAGGGTTTTCATGCCCTTTACATGGAGATACCTCAATGTTCCTGACACCTTTACTGTTTTTTTTTACCTGACTGGACAGTGAGTAAAGACTATGGAAAACTTCTTGGAATTTTTGCTGATAACTTTTCCTCTACTGTGAAGCCAAACCCAGCGTCCTTCCTTAGATTCCATACGGAAATACATAGTTTGTACCTCCGTGCTCTCTGTCACTGTTAAGGAAACGGATTTATACTCAGCATCAAAAGTTCGAGTAAAAGTTTAAAAGTTTGTAGCAGAACTATTGTCACTAACCATTAATCAAAAGATTTTAAGGAATAGATACCAGACATATGTTATAAACATGACAGGAATAAACATAATAAAAGCCAAGTTACCTTGTAAACCCATAGATATAGTTAGAAAGACTATCACAGAGAGTTGATATACGATATTTACTTTTAAAGATATTCGTGTGGGATTCTCACCTTACATTGCAAAACTCTAATTGCAAAAGAAATTTTTTTCAAGTAAAAATAAAGAAGTTCCTAAAGATATTCGAAACGTCAATTCTGATGCCAAGTTAGAGAAGTCAGGGGATGATAACAGTCTTAACATGGATGATAAACTTACAGTTACTTACAATATGACAGAGTTCAAGGTCAATAGATCAAAGGTTATAACGTTAAATGAAATTCATTCTCATGCAGCGTCAATATTGGAAAAATCAAAGTCCTGTCTTTTCCAGTTTAAAAGATATAGCCCAAGTTCAAGTGTTATCTACGGACGCAACCCGCAACGACGACGATAACGACTGGGGTGTAACATTAGCTCCCGGGACCTTCGCCCTGACAAGCTAAAAAAGGAATGAATTCGGTTATAATATCTAAATTTATTTTTCACTTACACATTTTATGGCAAGCTGCAAAGGCGACTAGATCTTCCGGATGGACATATTGGTAAAGGGTAAGGTCATTAAGTTCAGTAGACTGGTACCCGACAATCTCTTCTGCTCTGCAATGACGTATCATAACTTAGTAGTTAGAGGCATATTTTGTAAACTTTCTGGATAGATTTTCTATCTCTCCGTGTTTCTTTTTTAAAGTGTAGTATGAAGTACAGTTTTGTAATTCCCCGATTGTCAAAACAGACAAAACGTTGATAGTCTCAGATCAAGAAGGGAATGGGCTTTCAATATAATTCATCTATGCAGTGCCACTATCTAAATCATATGGAGATATTGCCCTCTCATCTGTGACAGAATAAAAATTGATACAAAATAAAGTTGGTGTAATATTCTTTATCCCTTCCTATCCTTATATTTTAATTCTATATATTTTATCCCTCATATTTAAGGGTTGAATTTCATCGAGAGTAATGAATTCAGGAGTAACTATGCTAACAATTAATGAATTTTTATGATTTTGAGAATCCCAATTCAAATAAAGCAGAAAAATCAAATTTGAGTCATTGGAATAATGAACTAACTTTTTGTCCAATTCTCGAATCGTTAGATCCATGTCGTGCTTACTCCAGAAGACATTTTGTTTGACGTCATAAGTGATGTCATTTCCTGTCAGCATGAAGGGTTGGCAGTACAACAAAACAGTGCATGGCAAGTTCCTGTTGCTTTTTATGTTCATATCAGGAATATTTTCAATTTTACCGGAACAATGGATTTTCTGAAAGAAAGACAAAGTTTTTAAAGTCGCATTTAAGTGTATTCCTAACTTGTGGTATCTTCTAGATACCAATTACTAAAATGAAACATTGAAGTTAACAGTTTCTTTTAAAACGATGATCTTATCTTTTAGGTACAGTAACTGCTTTCCGAAGTGCTTATCTAAACACTACCAACATGGTTAGTCCTCTTATCAAGAAAACTTCGCTCAAATTTCAACATATTTTCTACATCCACTTTTTGTTATATTATTATTGTTTTTACTACACTTGAAAAAATAAACTAGCAGACAATGTCAGGTATTTTGGTAATGCTTATAATGATATCATGTAGATATATCCAGTAGGGGAAAAGTGCATGTATACTGGATACAACCATACTTACAAGATAGCCAGCGGACGTTCCATTGAAGCATTTCATTCTACAAAGGAAGGATGCGTACTTCATCACCTCAGCTTGACTTTCACCGTTTTCTCTATTGCTCTCAATGCCCTTTGATTATAATATTTCAGCAAATCAACAGTTTGTATAGAATATCACGTGTTTGATAGATACATGCTATCTACTGACTTCTCTTGACGAATTGTGACCGTTCCTAAATATTTACACTGTACCTGACGAGGGGCAATGAGTCTAAGCAACACATTTCGCCGTGGAACTGTACTCTTTATGTACTCTTATCAGGTCTATTTCCTATTTGTTGAATTTCTAGCTAGGCCTTTTACTTCGAATCAAACATGGCCATGATCCATTGCATGCCTATACAGTCGGGTTGGTCGTCTTTTAATCCAGGTGATTTTTAGAGGAAACGTAATTATGGGAACCATATACATTTAGATCACATAACATTAAATTGAAGGCATAAGTATGACACATGATATGAATCAATTGTGATATATTTTCTAGTATTTTTCTCTCCTATGGTTTTATTTGAGGAGGTTTAGGTACACAACTACACATGAACATGAAGTTTGAGCGATAATTGTGTGGGCTACAAACTGTATGAAGATCATGGAGAGAGAGAGAGAGAGAGAGAGAGAGAGAGAGAGAGAGAGTTACCTGTGTTGATAGGGATGGTAAACCATGTTCTAAAACTGTTTTTAAATCAAAATGATCGTCAGGATGTACAACACCGTACAGACACCTGTGCATTAGATCTACCTGCAAACAAAATCAGAATAACATGTTGGTTAATATGTGTACTTGGCCAGACACGATCATTAATTACGAATAGGACGAAAGTAAAAATATAATATTCATTACTGAATGGAGCTATATAGATGTTTGACAACAATCAAACTGCTAGGAGTTATCTCTCTTTCACAGCTGAAATATACAACCGTAGGCCTACTAAGCAATAAAATCAAAATATAAGTATTGGGGGAAAATGAATCTCCATGTTGCATACAATACTAATTGTCGTAGCAAAAAATCAAAAGTTGGGACCAAATAAAAAAAAAGAAATCAAGTGTGGAGCGCCAAAACCACATGTTAATGATCAGTTTACCTAGAACTGTCTTCAGAAATACGCCTTTAGTTTAACACAATCTGATTACACGTTTCAAAGTGTGTCTGGAAAGCTAAATATATGTATCATTTTCAGGAGAACTTTTTTATTGAACATTACGGAGATAAAGGGAGTAACGCGCGCACACAATAAGGATATGGTAACCAAGCTGCCCAGGGTCGTTCCATCTGAAGGGAACATGCCACTACGGAGTGGAAACGACTACATATTCGCTTACAGTGATCTTACACCGAATTAATTCCACTACACGGGGCCTCCGTGGCCGAGTGGTTAGCGTGTTC
>JACSZP010002754.1:5341-15533 GCA_016161895.1 Pinna nobilis | reverse complement strand
AGGGCTATATTTAAACGTAAAGCACTCAAAGGTATTATACAGATACAGGATTCAAACAGGCTTATCTGATATATATATATATATATAATTCTGATAAATCCTAGTTGAGCTGCCCCACCCCACAAAAAATAGAATCTGGGATACATTTCATCAGAAAGAACATGCAAGAAACATTGTTGTTGTTATGTTGTCAAACGTCCCAACGTCCCACTCAAGAATCATTTATTCATATGATGACGTCATCAATACTTGTGACGGAATTACAATTCTGACCTATCAGAGAGAGAGAGAGAGGGAGAGAAAGTCTCTTTAACACAAAAAGAAAGTCATGTATAGCAACATTTTTCGACTAGAATATTTAAATACTTTGATAGCATACGAATTCAAGTCAGGGCTACAAATACTTTTGATCCACCTTTTTGCAATACATCGTTGTTCTGTAGATGACTCCTAAACGTTCATATCCCTGAGTAGTTTCATATTACATAATGCATTAGTCGTTTAAATATTACAAGACCTGTCACATGCAGTTTATTATGTGATGCATAATTTTACCCTCCGGGCAAGGAGTCTTGAGTTACAGGTGGAAGATAAAACTAAAAAAACACTTTTTAGAACAAATAACTTAGCAAATACCGAATGAAAAAACCGTCTCTATAGTAAACGAAGTATCCGTAATTTTTCAACAAAAGATCTGTATAATGCGATCAAGCGGTAGCAATGGTTAAGTGCGGCCTGTACAATAGCAAATATGACATCCTACAAAGTTGCGGTATTGTGCCATCTTTTACGAAATTGTCTGGACTACATTTTCTATAATTTCCATCAGTTTTGTAAATATATAGCGTCACAATTCTTCTACAATGAAATAAAGTCCTCTTCTATCGTTAATGAAAAAGTTATTTCATATTTTCGGTCGGGTATAGAGAGGATAATGATACCATGAATTTACGCCTTTCCAATAAAACTGATATATTTGCTACCTTAAAATCACCATAATCAAATTTAAAATCAGTGCGTGTTTTCCGTATTATGAGAATTAGCCAATCATAATGTGCATTTTGAATTCGAATACTACAGATGTGTGTTTTAAAATATTTAGATCGATCCCTTTGTTACATGGTTACCCACATCAATATAGCACCTTTCTTTTTCATTGATAGAATTTGCAAGTAATCGGACAGATTATGCTACTATTGGGGAATGGCCCTGTTATGTAATCATATATGACGTATCTATGATCATTATACCAAATTAAGAACAAATTATATCTTTCTCAACATTTGATTGTCATAATGTACCACCACAATGGCGATGTCGAATGTCGTCACATGAAGAGGGACAATCAGTATGACGATCGTGACATTCAATTTTTGACTTGTTTTATTTATATTTGAAAGGAATGATTTCATTGATTGAGGCTTTATATGAAGAAATGCTTTAATATGTAACTCTAGGTTAGGTCTAGGGTTGGTAAAAAGTTGAAAAGAATATTTTCATTTGAATTCACACTTCTGTATACTGATGGATCATAAGAATTACTCATGTGAGAGAACAATATGCCTCTCATGTTCGTACATAGTTTCAAAACCATTTGTCTGACAACGATTGAATTTTAATATCGTCGTTAATTTGGTGTCTACGTCACACACTTTATTGGCCAACCCTGGTGTTCCATGTCAAGCACATTCGGAGTACAGACAAACTGAAAACAGAACTGAAGAAAACGTAACAAATTTTTCATTAAATAAATGATTCGACGAGGCATTTTTGTCACTAGTTTTGAAATTCTAGAGTTGTCCAGAGTTTGGCGCCTATCGAGTGTACTGAGAGCCACTTTATCACTGCAATAGAGTGCTTCAGACCATGGGGTTATGTCTTCGAGCATCGGTGTACCTAGCTTAACAACATCAACTATGTAAGGAGAAATAAAGTTAAACCAAAATACATGTACTTGCTTTTCCTTTAAGAGAGGAAATGATGGGTGATGTCAGTTTCATGTAAGTCACAAAGGGTTAGTGCGCAATTAGAACCCATTGGAATTCCAGCAATTTCTGGAGAAAAAAAAACTTTTCCTCAAATCATCACAAAAATGTTATTGATGAAATACTTAAGATTTCGCCTTAATGAGTTAACCGTAATTGACAATTTTATGAAAGTGTATAAAGAATTTTTACACAAACAAAACACTATTCTAAATTGGAAATTACCATTTGAATAGAGGATGAGATACTATATCATCCGGTAGTATTGAATAAATGTATAGACGTCATTCCACAAAAACCTACACATTTTAACGAGAAACAAGGAGTGTGTAACATAAGTCCTTCAGAATTCAAAAACAATATTAATGTATATGGAAAATAAAGGAAAATATCAATGAACAGATTGACAAGTTTTCATTTATAATAATGTGACTAGTTCTATCTGATTTGTCACAATAAAATCATTGAATTCAATTTGGACAATGCTAATCTAATTATAACCATACACTCTTTTCTGTGGTATCCCTGACCATAATGCTGTATGCTATCACGAAATCTGTCAAATAAATGCAATTGATTTGCATAGATTATTTAAAACAGTAATATAAGCTCATTCAAATATTCTTGCAAATAATTGTATCCCATTGGAATAATTTTCCACAGACTCGGGATATTTGATCTTGTGTTGTGGTAATTGGATCTTCAGAATATAACAATCTTCGGAGTTAGCGATGCGATTAACAGCAGTCGTACGATAAACATTGATTTAATTGATACAAAGTGATAAGCTGCCAGTGGACCCGACACATTTTCCATACATACAAGTGGTCTATTTATCATTGGGTCATCCATCACTGTCATTAGCATAAATATTAGCAAAGGCTCTAATTTCGAATCGAGTATATTCAAGGACATTGTATGAATTATTTGCCAAGGAATACATGAAAAATGACTGAATGATGCCTTAAGTTTATATATATACATGCATATATATGCATATACATGCAATGTATGTATGTATGTAAGTATGTATGTATGTATGTGTTTGTTTGTTGTTGTTTAACGTCCCACTTAAGAATATTTCACTCATATGGAGACGTCATCGTGTGCCGGTGAAGGGCGACAAATTTTGCCTGTGCTCGGCACTTATGGCTGTAGAGCAGGGAGGGTTCTTTAACGCGCCAACACCTACTGTGACACGGGACCTCGGTTTTTACTGTCTCATCCGAAAGACAGGGACGGCCAACCGCGGAGTGGCGTCTGCGGGAATCGAACCCCTGGCCTCTCGGCTGGAAGTCGAACACGCTAACCACTCGGCCACGGAGGCCCCAAATTATGCATACTAGTCAATTATATTGGTACGTATAGAATAAAATATACCTGTAAAATGAAATTTCATAGATTCAAAAGCATTGGAAAAAAATTTCAAATCAAAACATTAGATAGACATTTGCTGCAACCCCCGCCCCATGCCATTACTAATTGCAGTCAAAATGTTTAGGACCTGAATTGGGCGTTANNCTGTCTCATCCGAAAGACAGGGACGGCCAACCGCGGAGTGGCTTCTGCGGGAATCGAACCCCTGGCCTCTCGACTGGAAGTCGAACACGCTAACCACTCGGCCACGGAGGCCCCCCATGTATGTATGTATGTATGTATGTATGTATGTATGTATGTATGCATGCATGCATGTATGTTTGTATGTATATATGTGTGTATATGTAAGACAGCCGATCTTCATAGGGAGGTGGTCTTTATATAGAGGTTAATTTGTACCCAAATGCTACAATTTCGTAAGCAAAATAGTTTTTTGTGACCAAGTGGTCTTTATATACAGGTGGTCGCTATTGGATATTTCACTTTATATGTGTCCTAGCCTTGAGACTAATCAACATAGATGCCGAAATCCACAGGGCACAATTATTTAAAAAAAAACATCGCCGACTTTCATATAGCCATATTCGAACTGAACTGATTTCGCACAGGTTGAATGATAATTTAAAGGAACTTCAAAAATCTTGGAATCCCTCCCCGATAAAATGGCACGTACCTTTTTACAATGCGAGTACCATAATTCCGATAGCTGTCATTATCTTTTCAATTTACGAATCAAATACTTCATCACAGCTTCGATAGTTTCTTGAAATCTTGAAAAAACTGTGTTGAAATGAAAATAGAAACAGTGTTCCACATCCGCCGTACTAGCAATCAATAACTACATTCATGTCGATGCAATGGTAATAGGTAGTTATGCTGATTTCATCTAACCAATATGTATATATACGGGTCATGTGACATGTCAGAGACTGGGGTAGATTTCAGCTCTATAATAGCATAGTTTTCTTGTACTGGAATTCCATCTTTTATTCTGATTAAAATCATAACTAGGATAATCAGGGTTGCGTTCCTTTTTGGCGGTTCAACTAGTCTAAATCTGTGCCGTTAATGGAACAGTCGTGCTATTTTTTTTCTAAACAGGATAACGTCTGCTCATCCAAATTTCAAAAGGAATGTGAAAAATTATATTTGCTGGATTTTACGTTTTGTTATTCCAGCTGATAGGAGACCTATCTAACAAAACTTACCATGAAATAAAATTAATCTAAACTTTTCCTTGCAGATTATATGTGTAGCGACATTTATATTACAAGATGTTAAATTATCATTAAAACAACTTCAATTTATTTTTGAGATGCACCCGTGCTCTTACACTCTTCAACCATGTTGGATCTGATGAGCTCAAGCCCTGACGTTGGACCACTTGGACCGGTATGAACCGAGCGTTCCATTTATGATTCTACTGGCTGAACTGGTTTTA
This sequence comes from Pinna nobilis, assembly GCA_016161895.1. Taxonomy (NCBI): domain Eukaryota; kingdom Metazoa; phylum Mollusca; class Bivalvia; order Pterioida; family Pinnidae; genus Pinna; species Pinna nobilis. The sequence continues at coordinate 10,730 of JACSZP010002754.1, read as the reverse complement.
CCGCGCAAATGGATTGGTCCCATGATACTTTGCTATAAGAATATCTTAACTTTGCTGTTGTTTCATACCGTAGTTATATTAATGTTTTTGTCCATCTGTTTATGTTTCGTTTATTTACTTAGATATTAATTTTCTACGTATATTTTATACTTATATATTTATTCATTTACAATGTATTTATCTATTTTTTATTTTTTTCGTGCAATGTATCAATGTTCTAATTTCTTACCTTATTGTTTTAGTTTTTTCTGGAACTGTACGTATGGGTGAACCAAAGAAAATGACATTTGAACACGTTAAGATCTCCTGTGTTGGCGCTTATCTAACTTTCGGAAGAATAAATTGCCGCACTGCTGCACGTTGATTTATTGTTTCACTGGTGTTTGATCATAATCATATGAAAGTTCTCTTTGTAAACGTCATTTTAACTTTATCAGAATTTAACACTGAAAATGGAATAATGTCTATAATATGTCTAATATGTCTAATTTATATATAATATGTATATATATATATACGTTCAACCGCGAATTTTAATAAACTCAAATGTTAATGTGATATATGTGTGTTTATGTGATATTGATCGTGAAACGTGAAAGTTTATACCAGTGAAATCGTTTCAATTTGAAAATCCGCGAAAATTAGTAAACGCATTTATTTCTTGTTATACAGTATCAGGTCTTAAGAACAATCACATATTAGATGCCCACTCGCTCGTATCTTTTGAAGAGAGGCGAGTAGAGACGAGGTGGTTCAACAATTATATATAGCATTGATAGCCAAACTTGATCGTCGTCTGATGCTTCTTCGTTGACAATATAGCAACCTTGCGATGGCTCGTCACATTTGTTTTTACAATTCCTCCGGAATATCCCAGTCCTACCTACGATAGGTTGCTAGAGTACCAGATATCCTATTTTTCGAGACGTGACAGTAAAGGTTGAGATCGATGTCCAAAAATAGCCAAATTTAAAAGAAAATAATTTCCTACCGAATAGTGTAGAATGTTAAAAAAAACACAGTCTAGATAAATAATTTTTTTTTCTTAACACTACACTCTATATTCTTTAAGTCCTTTGGCGGCAGTTATTTTTGTATCGATGGAGGAAATAACCTGGTGAACCTGAAGGAAGAACACAGACCTTCCGCAATTAAAATGGCAAATGTTCTCAAATAATCAACTTATGTTCCAGCCAGGGTCGAACCCGTGTTGACAAGAGGTGAAGGTCTATTTAGTTTTAAAAGCAATGTTCTAACAATTCAGCCGCGGAGGCCCAAAGAATTGAATGATTAAATCAACGAAATGAATGATAATAAATTTTATTATACCGGATTTTAGAATCCGGTAATCTGGTTAGTTAAGAGCCATACGGTAATTTCGAATATCGCCCGCCCGTTGTACAAAGATAAAGAAGCCTGGGTGAGATTCTAAAAATATCGCATGTGCCGACTTTCAAGCGCGCATACCATACATGATCAGACTTGTGGTAATAATAAAGCACGTCTACACGCTTGTATATGTAAAAGTGTGTATTTTTTGTTCTAGATGAATGTTAAATAAACAACAGTGTAACTAGGAACAACAAAGTATAAAACAAAGTTACAAATATGACACTCGGTATAGTAAAATAAATAAAACATTCATAAGAGAGTGATATTGCATAGTTTTGCCCCTCGGAATCCATTGTCAATCACGGCTTCGCTCCCGTCAACAATGTGAAAATATGCAAAATCACCCTCTCATGTAGTATTTATGTAATACTTTCATTGTGTAACGTTACACTCATTTAAAGAGATAGCATTGTGCATATATTCCAAAGTTTATTTATTTGTTTCCATAAATAATCATTCCAATTATTTTCTACAACTTATGCTTGATGATTTTCTGTCATCAAGGATAATCAAGTTATATTAACACTATGGATCATGGCAAATGAGAATTTTAAAGCATTTTACTTTATCTTTCTATGACTCGGGCCAAGGTATTTACGGTTTAAAGTCCATCTCGGAGACACAGCAGCCTTTAGCGTACCAAAAGAGTTTTATTTACTGACAATGACATCGTCTGCAATATCACCCTTTTGATGAGACAGTTAAAACCGATGTCCCTAGTCACAGTATCGCCAGGTTACAGACCTTCACTGCTCGTTGACCTTAAATGCCAATAATGGGTCATATGAGAGAATCCTTGAGTGAAATGTTTTAAAATCAACAGCAACAGTATACTCAGTATCTAAACAATGTATCGCCATGCTCATGTACCTTGTATGCAGAATTCTTTTTCTATTTCTAATTATATTCATGTATTTCATTTGATCTCAATGTAAGGTACCAGAATCCTGTGCTGCTTTAGAAAAGAGATAGATCACCTAAAGCTTATCTGAACAATGTCTTGAATAAATTTATCAATATGAACAAGACGAAAAAAATAAAATGGGAAATATCTAAGGTTATTCATTCAGTACTAGCATGAATCTCCGATTACCATTTATCCTATCAAAGGATACTATGTGATAAATTTCGTACAATGTTTGATTAGAAGAGATAATTTTCATGCTACACTATACTCGTATCAACCTAAGTCAAAACTAGACATTCCTTACAAAATACTACCATAGAAATAGCCTTACAGAGCTCAGTATTCAAGGTCTGAAAATAAATCGGAAATTTGTATCATGATGAATTTTGTATTTCATAGCGCTATATTTTGTGCAAAATAAAATTCCACATTTCCATGGTTATCTATTCACATGATCAAAAATTCAGATTAATTGACAGCCGATGAAATCATGTATAATCCTGAACAACGAATTCAGGCAATTCCAAGTACATGTCCGCTTATAACGAAAGTAATCTACAAATTTTGCAATGACCAAAGCCAAATTTATAAGTTAGTGATTAAGCGAATACTCGTACGTTTCCGGTGCTCAAGGTGATCAAAGAAAACATAAATGATGATTTTCCTCTTCGACCATTAATTTGAAGAGGTATCCGATTGCGCAGACATATAGCATAGCTACACTGCTAATTTGTAAGAGGATTTCCGCATACTTTTAGTTCAGAAACGAAATATCATGAGGACTTCGGAAATATTTGTCTCAGATCAGATATAACCGATGAAATGTATAATTTTATTCCGAAATCACAAAAATAAAAATCCATCAAACTTAAAACTAAGTACTCAAATCAATTATTTTCCTCAATTTTAAATACTGGTACTTTGTTGGTATTCAATGTATACCGGCATGTGTATAACTGTCTTACTTTTAAAAAAAATCAGTAACAGTCTGTGTTTCTCTTTGGTATTAAACTACAGTGGAACCTTGTTTACATTCGTTTCCGAGCAGTTTGTCCGGATAATTGGAACATCTGGATTACTGAAACAACACATCTATAATGATGAGTACAGATTAAAAATTCTGTTTGTCCAAAAGGTAAGCACTCGGATTATTGGCGTCCGGATTAATGAGGTTCGAGCACGCAATGAAATCTTGGGTGTCATACTCTCCGTCATTTTCAATAATTCTGACTACTGATCGCTGATTAATACAAACTTTAACTGATATTTGAAAAGCATGATGTCAATACGCATGCTGAAATGCATTTAAAAAATTACTGGTGAAAGTAAAAAGGGGCATTAGAAATTAAAAAAAACGACAACGAAGACACCATGGTCCAAACAAAAAGAGAATACTACAAACAGTTATACACACAACACTTAAAACTAACCAGAGATCCACGGATCTTGTAGCTCTACTGGTATATATATATTGATAAATGAAGAATAATAAAATGATTTAAAACAGACTGAATATGATTTTACTATAGGCCCTTAAGTGAGTGATCCTTAGAGGTCCAATTAGGTCTCAATTGATTCTAGACCAACTAGACATTATATAGAATACATTGGTGTTAATTTTGTGTACATTTGACTTTTCATTTTACAAAAAATAGGATTAATAAATTGTATATTGTGTGTAATTCAACCAAATCCCTAAAAAGGCCCTAATGAGTCAGACCAATTGAATTTCATTTTACACAAACTTCCTCATTTACTTGATATATCAAGTCTGCTAATCCTTCAGTTGGTAAACGATTTCTTGTTATTGCTACTCCTGAAAGTCTGAATGCCAATAGTCATTACGATAAAAGAGGAATAGATTTTAATGTTTGGCCTCTAAACTAGCCCCATTTGATTTGTCAAGACTGAATTCTATTTTAGACCAACTACATGTTATGCTGAAAACATATATGAAGTCTAGAAGTGAATATGTAGTATGGTTCAGGAGAAGTAGCGATAACAAGATTTACATAGAGTTAAATAGGGAAATTTTACAAAGTCCCTCAAATGGCCCCTTTTGGTCGAACCAGGCTGAATTTCATTTTAGACCAAATAGACATTATACTGAATACATTATAGTTTAGTCCCATGCTAATATGACTATTGGTTCAGGGGGAGTAGTGATAGTAGTGATAACATGATTTTATTATTTTGCCCCCTAAACTAGTTCCTTTTTATTTGACAAGGTTGAACTTCAATTTAGACCAACTACATGTTCTGCTGAAAACATATATGAAGTCTAAAAGTGAATATGTAGTATGGTTAAGGAGGAGTAGTGAAAACAAGATTTACTTAAAGTAAATAGGGAAATTTGACAAAGTCCCTAAAAATGGCCCCTATTGGTCCAAACAGGCTGAATTTCACTTTACACCAACTAGACATTATACTGAATACATTAGTGGTAGTCCCATGCTTATATGACTCACGGTTCAGGAGGAGAAGTGATAACAAGATTTTACTATTTTGGCCCCTAAACTGGCCCCTTTTGATTTGACAAGGCTGAATTTCATTTTAAACCAACTACTTGTAATGCTGAAAGCATATATGAAGTCTAGAAGTGAATATGTAGTATGGGTAAGGAGGAGTAGCGATAACAAGAAATTGTTTACGGACGGACGGACGGACGGACGGAAGGACGCCGGACAACGGGGTATCGCATAAGCTCTGTTGGTCTATGACCAGTAGAGCTAAAAATAGAGTAACACGAACTCAACTAAAAACCGGGGATGAGTTCAGGTGCTCCGGAAGGGTAAGCAACTCCTGCTCCACGCGCGGCACCCGTCATGTCACCTATATTTCGAATCCGAGAAATTGTCTATTTCGGCAATAGTCATTGATGATAAAAGACGGACGGGGTTAGGTGTATGACAAGGGGAGCATATCCCTCAACTGTAAAATCGATACAACCAGTATTGGTCCAACCAGACAACCAGATCATGATGGCGGCCGTAAATTTTCGAAGTGATGACTTCCAATCTAACAATTAGGAGAACTTGTTTAAATAACACATAATTTGCCTTTTGGTTCAAAATTGAAGAAAAACAATTG
>JACSZP010002753.1:2336-12409 GCA_016161895.1 Pinna nobilis | reverse complement strand
TTCACTTCTGACTTCTGAGATACATCAATTTGGACAAATGTGTTTGTACTTCATAAGTTGAGTAATCTGGGTAATCTGATTTTTTCGACGTTCTGTCAAGTATTATCTTTTATTTTTCCTTCTGTTGTATAACTGAATATTAGAAACAGTACGGGTAAAGTACGGGTATTTAAAATTGCATATGTTCTTTAGTAGTGTTATTTAGCATTGTTCTACAAGTCTAATACTAATAAAATAGTTTAGCGACAAAAGCACAATTAATGATTCAAAAATGTTCACAATTTTGATATTGAGAAAAAAAGCTTGATTTAGATGACACAATGGAAAGTGCAAATTGTCGAACATTTCAACAATTTGAATACGCCCTCGTATGCCAGTATAAAGGTCTTCAAAATTTAAGCCTATGTACATATGATAAAGTTAACTGTGACACGGGACCTTGGTTTTAACTTCCCTATCCTCAGATATCAAAAGCCATCTGGATTTGTCGAGGCTGGTCACACGACTCTACGATCTGAAATGTTAACATTCTGCGATAGAGCTATGACGGTCCCCACTTATACTCGTAATGACGTTACAACTCTGTCTCCAAATCGTTCTGTTTATGACTTTGACAATGATTCCAATAACATGTATATAAATATCAGAAATAAATCTCTCTCAAGCATTCTTATGATGCGCCGTTTCTTTATGTTTGACCCCTGAGAAACCTTCTTAGCGTCGTATCTTTCTGGAGAGACTAGCTTTATAATGACATTACTTTCTGTATACGCCAGATATAGTGAGGGATGACCGTTCTGGTAAATTATTACTGATTTGGTTATATTTTGACCAGAATATATATAACAATTCTGTCTGGGAATCATTACTACAGCGTCGTCTCTTGACCCGCACAAGATTTCTTTGTACGAGACATGACTATAGAGTAACAATCATTAAGACTGATTTGATTTGTTGAGATTCAATGCATATTTCCTTACATGACCATGGTTTGTTGACTTCCATACGTCCGTATATCCTGGGATCGTCATGGAACCGGTTTCTGAACTGCAAGATGAATATTAATATAAACGTATCGTGTGAATTCGAAATTCATTCCTTTTCAACGCTCATGTCTTTTTTGTACTTGTGGATCTCTAGTCACACTGCATGCCATATGAAAGTTAGCAATTTCTAAAAACATAAGGTGTTTGATATAAAAAAAAACTAAGTTACACCTTTAGCAAAGTGCTAAGTGAAGTGAAATAAGGATACCCAATATGATATACAAATATGTCTATCAAGATTAAATATCAGACGTAAAGAAATATTTGTGTTAAAATTAAATACATGTATAGAGGTACTACATATTGTTTAAGTGACGTATACTAAATTCCCGGAGAAACATAAACATATTTCCAGTAGAAAATATTCATAAAGTAACGTGCATCGTGTACAAGCCTACACAACTGCAGTGTAAAATACGAAATCTCTTTTAGTTCAAACTTTGAATGTAAAACATTTTACTGGAAGGTAAGAGTAAAATTCGGTTTAACATACGTGAAAATACAAAGGAAAACTGTAAAAAGCAAAAGTAACGAAACAGATTCAACACCGTATTACGTGCTAATGTCTTTGATATGCTCAAAAATCAAATCAAATGCTAGTGAGGGGAAGAAAATTTAGTTTATTGATGTATTATAAGCGTATCTCATGTATAAACACAGTTTTATTAGATTTACAGTCTATTAGGCCACGATCCCGACAATCTGTAAGTCAATACAAAAATGATGCCAAATGTTTCGGAGCACTACGTGGAAAATTCGTTTAGTGTATCTATATTGGAAATGTCAATCGAGGTCTTTTCCTGAAAGGGTCAACGAAACATTTGGCTACCATCAGTGAGATGTACTCTATAGTAGCGCGCAATGGAATAATAAGCTCTTACGTGTTGGTAAGGAGGCAGTCAATTTTGATTTCACATGTCATGCAGTGTATGGGCGCATTCATGCAAGAATGATAATGACATTTGCTTCAAATGTAATTCCCAATCAACATGCTATACATCAATAGACATTGTCGTCGATGTTCCAAGACGTAAAAATCTGAAAGGATGAAATTGTTTATAGTAAAACTTTGGAGCCACGATCCCTCTTAGATAAGCAACTATTAGGTACACTGTCTATTCGCCGCAAATATTAAACTCGAAGCTTTGTTCAAAGACAAATATGGTACTTCATTATTCCAATAACTTGCTTTCTTGCTTACTAAATATTGACATTCAAAGGTGTTGTTTTGTACTTAGAAAACATGCCTTGTTCTTTTATAGAAAATTATGTGTTCCCGTTGGAATTCTGTGATATACTCTTATGGAGGTAATGATGAAGCATGTATATAGATAGATACAATGTTATGACAAAATTTCTCTTACAGAATAAGTAAATCGTTTGACGGAGCAAGCCTTTTGGAATAAAAACGCACTGACGACGAGTAGTTGGAAAATGTAAAGATTGATTTTTCAGTAAAATCTAAGATTATGTACAGTCTGTCTCGTACTTCAGTGTACTGTTAGAATACTCTCTCTCTCTCTCTCTCTCTCTCTCTCTCTCTCTCTCTCATGTATGTACCATACATGTAGTGGAGATACTGGTTTTGATGGATATCATGGACGAATAATAGGTTCATTAAAACTGGCCCAGTACAGTTTAAAAACTGAAAAACATGTTACAGGAGCAGAAATTGTAGTAGATGGACCAGTATTTACAATCAATACCCAAATCCAAAAGTTGTCATGGGCGTTTGCACCTCTGGAAGTAAATCTGTCAAAATAGGTTTCCGTCAAAATCAGTTACCCGATGATAAATACTTTTCCAGACACTCAGAGGGATATAACATCTAGGCTGATTGTTCTTTTTAAAGTTAAACATTATCTTCATCTTCTTGTTTACAATTTATCATTCATCCGATGCAATTCAATTATCCGTGTTGTCATAGTTGTTGGAGATTGTCATGACAACCTGACAATAAACTAATATATCATATAAAGTAAAAAGAACATAAAGTGTACAATTGTAAACTGGAGGTGTCTAATTTTATATTATTTTTCCGTGGTGTCTGGACTACAAATATGACACGTTGTAATTGATTAGGTTAACTCATGCATTTCTTTAAAACATATCTATCACGTTTCAATTACTTCCCTTTCAAAAACATTACGTCTTTTTGAAGACCCGACGAAAACAAATTAACAACATGTGCAGTGTAGGAAGTAAATTAGCTTTATTAATTCTGATGACTGTAAATACGGTTCTTATTGCAACGATGACGCTGTATGGTAGAATCTAAATGAAGATGGTGTCTCGATAAAATTTAGTAATAAGTGCGAAGATCGACATCGAATTTTTCATTCATTTTGTAAATTTCCTCAAACAATAATTTATTGTTATTATCCTTTAGTTCGCCTAGAGAATGTAAGGATCTTCCAAATGTGATCCTACGATCCGAGTTCTAGTTTTGAACTAGTTATCCGCCTGTTAACGGTCCATCAAAAATCATTTATCCGATGTGTCGATCATAGGCCTTAATCTAAAGCTCTTCATCGACAATTTGTGACGCCTCAAATCGAAGTATGACGATAAAGAACATCACAATTATAACAAAGATAACCCCAACCCAGCTAACATCAGCTAATCCTAAACGACGTGCTGTGTAAAAAGTCAGAGTAACAGATTTTAGGGTATCAGTATTACGAAGTAACAAAGATCAAAGTAGCATTTGTACTTTTATTCTTGATATGATAGCTTCTCCTTTCATTACAGAATAACCGGCAGTATAATTTTCTACAATTCTAGTATTGACCCATGCTCGTGAATCATTGCCCTACTCACGTGTAATTATGTGTTAGCACCGTCTGATTTCTCTACCACTCTCATTTACCCACTCATTCCAGCTAATCATACAGTCGTCTGGTCTACTATCGTAATACATGTACTATAAACGCCTATGCACTAATCGAAGCCATGTAGTATAAAGCTGAAGTATAAGGCCTTTTCCAAGAAAAGTTATAGGTATCGAACATCGACCAATTCCATACCATTATAAGGAATACAAAAAGAGGTAATTTGCAGACACGGAACCCTGGATTCACCAGAGGAGGGATCAGGTGCATTGGAGAAGTGAACTTCCCCTGTCGACCTCCTCATCCCCGCCGACATATTTAAAAAAATCACAATAAGTTAATACATGTATATCTTTTTTATCATCTTTTTCATCCATATTTTTTTAAATAAATTCCTCTCACTAATAGTATTTATATCATATCTTTTACTGTTTCACTATTACCGCATCTTCACTAATCTCTGTGCTGTATGAACATTGACTGGGGCCTCCGTAGCCGAGTGGTTAGCGTGTTCGACTTTGAGTCGAAGGGTCCGGGGTTCAATTCCCACAGCGCCACTCAACCGTTGACCTTCCCTGTCTTTCGGATGAGACAGTAAAAACCGAGGTCCCGTGTCACAGTAGGTGTTGGCACGTTAAAGAACCCTCCCTGCTCTACTGCCAACAGTACCGAGCACAGGCAAAATCTATCGCCTTTCGCCGGCACAAGGTGAAGTCTCCATATGAGTGAAATATTCTTGAGTGTGTCATTAAACAACAACAATGAACATTGACTAGATTTTAAAATACATTGTTTAACTATATTTTGTAAGCCACTAACTACAAGTCAGAAATTAAACTTGTACTTAGCTAACTACATAATTAAAATTTGTTTCACGATAGTCTAATTAAGAAATTACGAGTAAAGTCTTAATTTCTTGGAGCAAACATCACAATAATTTTAATTATAACAATATATAGATTCAATGGTGTATAAAACTTTTGCGTAATCGGAACTCTAATAATTGAACATGAAGATGTACGGAAGGTTAAAATGATAAAAGTCAAGAAGAACGAGTGTGAATCCCGAGCGAAATGAGACCAGATGCCTGGATAGAGTCAGTAACCACGGTAAACATATAACAATAGTCGAAACGTATATTCAATGGAAATCTTTTGAATTCGGTGAATATATCCAGTTAGTTTTGTGCACGATTACCAAGAAGGGACACTGCATATAGTCGTCCGTAATAATACAATCTAACATACTTGAAAGGGCACCTCATATTGATACATGACAGATAATATACCTTGTATGATCTTTGCCATTCAAGGCTCGGATAAATTCTCTATTGCTCTGTAATGTGATAGTAAGGATTTTGTGAAATATGCCTCGTCCTAACGTAAAGTATTATCGAACACAGTTAGCGGTTACTTCAGGAAAAGTAACTGAATATTGAATCTCATCTTGTTGGTACAAATCACAACATGTCTTAAACATCACTTCATATATTTAAATATGAAGAATTGTTTGATTCCTTTATGCAAGGGACCAAACATACAGAATGGAGAACCTTTTGTCTAGATTCGTTGATGTGAGTTTGCTAAAACAAGGCCAAATGTTCCAAACCAGTATTTTCAAAATGCACCCATTTGTTTCTTCTCTATTTTACCGATACTGACACAATATCAGATCCTTAAACTATGTTTTTCTTTTCTTCTCAGTATATCTCTCTTTTTGTCCTCTCTTTACCTCCTTTGATCTTACCGGTGAGTTTTATCACAGTGAAAATGCATTTCTACGAGTTAGAATCGGGAAAGCTGCCCCTTTGCTTGCACTTCCATAGCATTGAATACTTTCAAATGGGTGAAAAAGAAGATACCATGGGGCATCCACTAAAAAACCGGGGAGAATTATATAGGTATTTCCTATAATATATAATATAATAAATTTTGGTATCTGAAGGCCTAAGGTCCCTTTCCCATTTGCTGTGCCATATACATGTGTATATAAAATGCCCACGTCTTTGACGTCTTAGACGGTATTTGACTAATGTCTGGATCTACAATATTACAATAGCATCTTTATTTTAACTTAAAGAGATCCCCTTTATCTTACCTTTGTAAAAACTACAACCATCACTACAAGGATGACATTAACACGTTTGTAGAGAAACTTTTCCTATAAATCAAACAATTTTCATTCACTCGTTTTTCCTATGTATACTTCTAGCGTTTAATTTTCTTTTTCCTTTATGAGAAAATACTTAACCATCCTCTCAAGAGTTTTAAGCATCCACTTCTTTTAAAAGCTTATAATTACCTGGAGAGGCTGTAATTACCGACAAAATGCGTCCCCATCAATAAGTTTGATTCTAAATGTTTTATCTAGTCACTTCTGTAAAATTAAAAGATAACAAACCTTACTTCATCTTTGCATCCCCTCAATTTACCTGTTAGTTCATAACTTATCAAACTCTGGCATCTGTGTATATAAAATATTTGAGCAACTCTATCTCTAGCACAATAATACCTTCCTGCTTTTAACATATTTTCTGTTTAAATATACATTTAAGTTAACTTCAAATTACATTTTACATTTAAAATAATGAATCTATGAATGAGAGAAAAATACCTTTGTTGCCACCTTGTTAAAATATCACATGATTTTTTACCAATTTAAATAATGTTCAACGGCAAGCATGAATGATTTGAATGTTCCCGTAAATTTGATCAAGATATTTAGTAATCCATTCAAAAAGAAAGATTTAGATCACCATTAAGCCAGCTCTTAGAATAAATAACTCATTTCCCCCAGGGTAATATATCTACTATATTTCCTGCACTTATGTGGATTTTAGCTTTACTGCAAGAACACATGCAATTTTTTTTTACTTGAAATGATCGGCATTCTGTCAAAACTAGATGTTTATGGTAAAATTAGAATGTGTTTCAACGTGGTTAAGGTGAAGGACTAAAGCTGCATTTGAATGTATAGTCCTTGATATATGAGGTTCACAGCTTCCCTAGAATAACTTAGTCGTTAATGTATCGTCTTAACCTTTTAACATTGAAAACTGTCTGTTATTGCTATCATAACTATCCATAGTTTTACAAAAAGCCACTCTATTATTTAGTATGTTGCATCTCGATGGCTGTTGGTAAGTTGTGATAAAGTGGGGATGCCTTGGGCGTCTTTTATGTTTCAGTAGCAAATCATCCGTGCTCATTTTTATTGTTGCAATAAATACACAGATGAGAGCATGCAACAATTAAAAGATTAAATTAATATTTGAATACAACCAAACAAATTGGGGGATGTTGATTGGTGCAACTTTATATCGTAGCTGCATCACCCTAATGCGGATAAGCATCAAGTGGATGGGAAATTAGCAATCTTCCATCTTCCCCCGAGCCCTCCCAGCATCTGCCCTCGGACTGGCACCCTTATCGTAGAGCCAATATCGATCCTACAACGCGTTGACGCACAAAGATAACTATATAGTTAAAAGCATTTTTTCCAATGCACAACTAGCAACAAGTTTAGCTGACCTATTTTGATATACAAGGGTATATTAGTGGAAATGGCGTAGGAAATAATCATAAAATTGGTGAATAATTATTCTTAATTCAATTTAATGAATTTTTAGATTGAGAAGATCAATTTCTAAGTTACTTCTAGAGAGGTATTTAATTCTTTGTATAACGTTACTTTTTTGCAGAGCGATTATGTCATATAGATAAGATTTACTTTCAAGATATATCTTGCGACCGGCTATCATGTCCATGACCGAGAATAGATGTCAAATTCGCCAGATTGAAAGAAGGCAAACACTGCAATTGGAATACAATCTACAATTTCATATCAAACGAATAAATCTTTTTTCGTTTCTGAATTATGTAAACCATAATACCGGTTCAAAAATGAATATAAATATGAATACTGAATGTGCGCCAAACTTTTATAATACTTTGGCATGGAACAATCTGATCTGATAAAATCTAAAAAATGTCAATTGTGTAAACTTCACATCATGACATCAGATTTGAATTCCTTATCGACTGAAATCGTCTGTGTTATCATATATACCATTATTCCCTTTGCATGGAGCTATACCGGTGCGATATGTATACTGTCTGATCCCCAATACCTCCTGAAGAATTAAAATTAAGAGTTGGGAAAACACGGACCCCTTGAGGTTGGATCAGGTACCTAGAAGGAGTAAACATCCCCTGATGACCGGTCACCCCCCCCCCCCCCCCCCCCCCCCCCCCCCCCCCCCCCCCCCCCGTGTATTGATCAACTGTCTTAAACAATTTTTGTGACATCTATCAAAGAAGTCTTCTTTTACACTTACCTACTTTCACTTTCAATGTTAATCCTTTCTCTTCTCGCTGACAGCTATTACATCCTTGACGTTTGCTTTGTAATTTTTCAGTTTGAATAGTTCAAGCATTTGCCTACAATTACTCATCGATTTTTGGACTAAAATATTATTTTCTCAATTTTACGTAAAACATTCTTCTTAGAAAATTGAAATTTATTGCAGTTCTTCTATTTCACTTCAATTTCATGTCATAATTGAACGATAACAAATGCTCGAAAGACTAGCCCAACTCATTTATCTTCAAGTCATGAACTAAAAGATATGAAATATAAAACCGAGATTAAACATTGGAGTTCTGGTTAATAACAATTTATTCTATTGCGAGCATCAATTATCTCATCACTTATATAACCAGTAATATCTTTAAACATAACGTTTTAAGTACCTCTACTACAGAATTATTCGCGCAAAGTGATAAAAATGCTTCCTGTAATCCCTGAAATATAATTATTGATCCTAGTAAATGGTTTCCGTGCTGCTTTGGTTCTATCTATTTTTAATTTCAGTGTAGTCATAAATCACATTCGTTAGGCAAACTAGAAATGCCTTAGAAATAAAACGCTGGGCTACAAGACAACATGGTCAATTTATTTTCTTGTCGCGTATTGACAATCGTAATGTTACAAAATATCTCCGCTTGTGTATTTGGTGTACTTCATTTTTATCTTGATGTCATTCTGCTTGTTCATTGGGTTCTTAGTTGTATATTGGTGTCAATTCTCTATTGATCTGATAGAAGACAAGCATCTAATATAATGTTGGGAAATCGTGGCAAAGTCGAACCAGTAACTAGCCAAGTTCAAACACCTGCCAACGGAAAGTTAGTCTTGATATTTGGAATGCATTCTTCCTAGGACCCATCAGTTTGTTTGAAAGAATAAAACTATAACACTGAACTGTGCGCTTATCCAATCATCAAGTCTAATCGAAATATCTTGATGACTAAAAAATTACAACAGATAAGTACACAAGTATGGCAAATGCTTATATATATCTTGAATGAAATTCAGACGATTACGGGCCTATGCTTTTTTTTTTTACATTGGCCAAGTACTATGAAGGTGTAAGCATTCCCTGTATCCCTGGCTAATATACAAATCATACTGTCACAAAGTTAAAATATAGACAGATAAAATACTATCATAAAGAAATGATGTGTATCACATAAAGAACAAACAGTGTCTAACACAAGCACAACGACATCAGGTGTATAATAATATTTAAACCTGTATGATCATTAAATAATGTTAGAGCAAATGTTTAGTTTTGTTAGATAATTGTTAGAGGCAGAATATTTTTCATTTGCGTTTATTCTGTTCGTTTAGGCCTTTTCAAGAAGACTGGAGTATCAAAATACGACAATTGGTGATTTGGACACATTTGGTTGTTTTACGAATATAGCAAAGTCCTGTGATCCTAACCTCCTTCCATTATTAGTGTGTTTAAATTTTGTTGTGGGTATTTTCTTTGTAAACTTTTTCATATGAATAAAAACACCCAAGAATACGATATTTCCATATTCAATATTTAAAAACCTAAAGGTATTTGAAACATATAAAGAAATCGAAACAAATTTATAATTAATTTCACTCACCTTATTTTTCTTTTGGTTTCTATGAAGATCAATTTTGATACATATTGATATTAATCGTCTCCTTCACATAGCATCGTAAGACAATTCCAAATTAAGACCAGTATGTAACAATATAAGTTTTAAACAGAAATGTTTCCAAAGCGACTTTCCACTGACTGCAGCTGATAATCAGATGTTGAATAAACTATATAAAGTTCGTAACGTGCGATTGTGATTACGGTAAAACAACTAGGTTC
>JACSZP010002751.1:0-12002 GCA_016161895.1 Pinna nobilis | reverse complement strand
CGTGCAAAAATTGGCTAATATCAGCAAGGACTTATAATTTTGTGTGGGATTTATCATTCTGCAAAGAATATTCGGAGTGACTGTCGTTCGTCAAGTTAAAAGTTAGGCTCTCACACACTCTAACAAGTTCTTTTCTTTACCATAGTAATAAATGAAATCTTTTTACTTCAAATATATAGTTTAAATGATTGAACTTGATTGTAAGTTATTGTAATAGTTGTCTACTCTATGTGTTTGTAAACACTTTGTCCCGACACGTAGGCTAAACGCACCTTAAATCTAAGAGTTCAGCTGATGGTAATAACCTGTATTACATTTGTTTCTTAGTCTGTGTGACGTTTGTAAGATTGAGGTTGCTTTAACTTTAGCTAAGTCTAAACTGCCTTAGCCTGTAAGATTGAGGTACAGTCTAAACTGCCTTAGCCACCCATTAGATTAAGACTACCCCTCTTATGTAACCTAAATATATGCTCCCAAATGAAAGTTTTTTTCCTACTCAAGCCACCTGAAATAAGAGACCACCTGTCATATATGACAATCTTTGCATCTTCCTTTAGGTAGTATCGGAAAACAGATTAGACTATACATTATATCTATTTCTTTTTCTCTGACAGCATTTGGCTGCCTTGCTTATAACACAACAAGTTATCGGGCAGCTGAGGGAAGCCATGGTTCCATTCTTTTTCCTGCGCCGTAGGAAGGGGCAGGTCGATAAAATCTTGAAGAAAGCGTCAGCGTTACAGAAAGTGGAGTATTACAATGGAGAGATAGATGAGTCTGTACAGAAGCAGGCCAGTCTGGAGAGTGAGATGGACGAATATGAGGTATGACTGACAGAATGTTTGTATAATTTTTAATACAATGTCAATTTTGATTTGGTTAAAAAGTGATTCTTACTGAGTTAACTTTCTTTATACTCAGGTAGTCAGCCATAATTATTGTGTTTTAGGAAATAAATAAAGCTTATATCTAGGTACATGTCCCCTATTTAAGAAAGTTAAACTTATATATTTCCCCTTTCAGCTATACACTGTATTATCAATATTACTTAACTGATAATTATGAATTAGTGATACACAAGTTGTACTAGGTACTTATTTATGATTATGAATTAGTGATATACATGCTGCCAATTAAAGCTCAAATTATTTTTAATGATATTTTTTCAAAATTTTGTTCAATCAAAATTAAGCGTAGTTGATAGATTCAGTGACCTATATGCTTCGGTTAGGCAGATATATGTGACTTGGTCTTGTGTTACTATTCCAGTGTTATGGTCATGTGATAAGTGTGTTCACCTTCTGATCATGAGGTCATTGGTTCGAACCTGAGCCACGCTTTCGGTTGCTGTCCCTTTCTTTTGGACGAGACAGTGAAAACCTAAGTCCTGTGTCACAGGAGGCGTGGGCATGATAAAGAATGCTCCCTTCTCTACTGCCATGAGTATGCAGCATAGGCAAAATTTATTGCCCATCAGTGGCACACAGTTATGTCTCCAAAGAAGTGAAAGATTCTTGCGAGGGACGTTATACAAATATGCAACCAGTCAACCATTTTTTCCATTGTAGGGTACTATGGATGATTATCTGGAGATGTTCCTGCAGTTTGGCTATGTTTTCCTCTTTTCTTCTGCCTTTCCACTGGCAGCACTGTGGGCTTTGCTTAACAACATCACAGAGATCAGATCAGACTCCTTCAAGATGTGTCGCATCTTCCAGAGGCCTTTTGCTGAGGCAGCATCTAATATTGGAGCATGGCAGGTATGTGTATCATAGGCCATTGCATACAGTTTAAGGTAGCCTATGTTTGACCTGTTGAGTGAGTGTTATGATACATTTATTCCCTTAGTTATATAACTCTCAAATAGATTTTGGAGAATAAAAAAAAGTACATGTACTTCAACTTATTGAAAAAAGATAACTCCCAAGTAGTTACTAACCTAACAGAACAGATGTATACATGAAGCTCTACTTCTTTTCATTACCTTACTCCAGGGTTCACATCATACAGTGAAACTTTAGCAAAATGCGAAATTAAATTGGCTCAAAAAGATGTTTCTAACTAAATGTTTTGCTTGAAAATAAACACTGCTAATCTTTGACAATTTTAGAAAATTCATCCCTATAGTAATGTACAGTGGAACCTTGCTATTAAGACCACCCATGTGAATGACTACAAGTGGCCTGATTAGTGAGGTGGTCTCCTAAGTGAGGTTGATTTATGCCTGAAAAGTGAAAAACTAAATTTAGTGGTCTGATTAGTGAGGTGGTCTCCTAAGCGAGGTGGTCTTTTAGGCGAGGTTCCTCTGTGTTAGTGAAATTTAGATATAAACTGAACTCTTTATTGCCTACCCCAGGAAAACTAACATGCCAATAAACCTGCTATTAAGTTATATTGTCCGTTGTTTGATAATAAATAATGATTTTGCTTAGAAAAATTCAATTTGGCTCAAACAAATCCTATTTGGCTAAATTTTGGCTCAAGAATTTGAAATATTGTTGTGAGCCCCATTACTCCCAACATATAAATATTATGTATTAAAGTATACATTATGATATATGATAATTTTCTGCAGCATTCTTGAGAATATAGAACTATAAGACTTTAACCTGATATGCTGGTTGAATGAAGATTTATTTCCATCTAAGATTTATATTTTCAAATTCTGTAAACCCTGTTCCCAGCTTGAACCACAGTTTGTTTTCCAAGTCAAATGCTTTCAATGGCCTTGCAGGGATATCAGATTATTCAGTTAATACAGTTGAAACTCTCTATTTGATAACCATAACTTTTGTCAAGTTTTGCAAGTGTTCAGTTTGTTAAAAATATTTTTTAAATGTTGATAATTGTTATTGATTTGTTTTGTCTATTTAACAAAGAATTTGCATTTAATAATTAATTATCTATTTAAACACCTTATTTACAAATGAGAACATTCATGAACACTAAGACATACGGTCTAGGCTATGGGAGACTTTGAAATGATTTCATTGTCACTAGAAAGTCTAATTTTACTGGTAGCTTGTTCGACTTTGAGCCGAGGGGTCCAGGGCTCGATTCCCGTATCGCCACTCCACGGTTGGCCATCCCTGTCTTTCGGATGAGACAGTAAAAACCGAGGTCCCGTGTCACAGCAGGTGTTGGCACGTTAAAGAACCCTCCCTGCTCAGTACGTCCAGCAGTGCCGAGCACAGGCAAAATTTGTCGACCTTCACCGGCACACGGTGATGTCTCCATATGAGTGAAATATTCTTGAGTGGGACGTTAAACATCAACTCAACAACAGCAAGCAACAACTGGTATATTCACTATGTAGGCCTACCAATAAAAGATAAATTTCAGTTATAGATTGTGTCTGGCATCTAGAATACCGGTGTGCAGTATCCACTTTGAAGAGAAATTAAAGGAACTGGAAGTAGAAAAGAATATGCACAATCAGATATCTTGGATTTCTACAGAGGTCCAAGGCCTGAAATCATCAGAAAAACTCAAGCTCAAACTCAGTATTCAGCTCTACTTTGTTTTGAACTAAATGCAAGGAAGTTAAGGGATTAATGCATGTCAGCATGTGTATTTACATCATACCAGTCAAATATCTGTAACAGTTTGTGTTTCTCCTTGGTATTTAATAAATTAGGTCCAAAATTGATTTGAGCCTCAAATCTTGAGTATCATACTCAATGTCTTTTTCAATAATTCTGGCAGCTGATTGGTGATTAATATTAACTATTGCTGATATTTGAATGTTATTATATTGATACACATGCTATAAAGCATTTTACGCTCAGTTTCCTTGTACTTTTTTTCATAACTGAGGAAAAACAGTTTAGCTGAATACTGAGTTTGAGCTTGAGTTTTTCTGGTGGCTTAGGGCCCTGGTTTTTGCTGTGAACATATGTGTACCAAGCATAATAATTAGAGTATGATAATAAATGTGGTACATTGTGTCTGATCATCATATTGGTAAATAACTATAAATATAATCTCTATGTCCTATAGGTGGCGTTTGAGTTGATAAGTATCATGGCTGTCATGACAAACTGTGCACTGATCGGAATGAATCCAGAGGTCAAGAAGTTGCTGCCGTCAGACATCACAGCTGTCAATGTTGTTATTATATTTGTGGCTGTGGAGGTATGGCTATGTTAATTACTGTTAAGCTTTTTGTTTTATTCCAGGAAAAATAGAAACCTGGAATTTGGGAAATAATTAAAGTTGAACCCAAATATATTGAAACCAAAGTGGAATGAATTTTTCTTTCAAAGAGACCAATTAAATTGGTAAAAATAGTTATTCAGCTAAGATATTAGCATCATTTCAAATTAAACAGAATTTCAATGTGTTGATGTTCAATATTGGTGGGTTCCACCCTTTATTTGAGTGTGACTGAAGTTATCAAATTAATTCATAATTGCCACATTGGTCCATCTTTTTATCCTTCCACAGTATTTAGACTAAGAAAATTTGATAGCCAGAAGACTAAATTGGTCTTTCTCTCAACAACTGTACATGTATTACCCCATCTGATCCATTGTTTCATATCGTTGTATTTCACTGATATGGAGACATCACGGTGATCACCACAGTGATCAGATTCACACAGATTCAGCCTGTGAAGGTTCAACAACTTTGGTCTATGCTCAGCACTTACGGCCATTGAGCAGTGAAGGTTCTGAAATGTGTTGGTTGGTTGTATTGTTGTTTAACGTCACACTCAAGAATCTTTCACTTCTATGGAGACGTCAACGTGTGCCGTTGAAATGCGACAAATTTTTTTATGCCTGGCTCTTTGGGCCGTAAAGCAGAGAGGGTTACAAATGTACCTACTGTGAAACAGAACCTTGATTTTTACTGTCTCATCAGAATTAGGAAAAGCCGTCAGTGTATCTGAAATACCTAATATTGTAAAACTTACATTCATTTCCTCATTAAAATCCAGTTGTTTATTCATGTGTATTTTGTACTTTACAGCACATCATTCTTGCAATCAAAGTAGCAGTAGCCTACTACATACCTGATAGTCCAAAATGGGTAGAAGTCGAACTAGCCAAGATGGCGTACTCATCTAAAATTGCCTTACATGACAAGGTTTGTTGTCAACGTATTCATCGTAATTTGTATTATTACATACAGTAGAGCGAAAAGCTTAAAGCAAATTCAGTGCTATAACGAAGAGGAATAAAATCCCTGAAAAAAAGAACTTTATCTACATACTTAATAAATTCTGATGCTTAAAACGAAGGATGCCCATAAGGAAGTTAAAAGTCACTCCCCTTTGACTTCCTTATAGACCAGCTCCACTGTACTTAAACAAGCTTACATAGAGATGTTATTGAAAAGCTACAAATTATGACTTATGCTTAGCACTTATGGTCATTGAGAAGTGAGGGTATTTTCAGGATGTCAGCATGGGACCTTGACATTTTGCTGTCTCATTCAAGAATAGGAAAAATTGATTTTGCCTTACTTAGACTCAAACCCACAACCTCATGATCTAAATGCAAGCACTCTACCTCACAGTCACGACTAACCCGACTTGCTAGTACAGGACTCTTCACACACTTGAAGGAATTTTTTGCAATTTCGATTTTTACCAATCTCAGACTCATCTCTTAAAACATGCAAATTTGTGTTTCCTGGTTAGGAAATACTAGAGCAAGAAACATGTGCAACCAGTCACCTGTTTGACTCTCATCAGTCAAAGAAAACTGCTGTCTTTATCCGGCAGAATCTGCATTACCTGAAATTTGGATTTCCAGAACTCCTGAAACCTCAAATTCGGGTTAATTCTGAGGTATTCGGAATGACCTGAAGGCCAAGTCAATTGTTACATGTACTTTGGAGCCTCATTAACATGGATAATTTTTTCAAGGCATTTTGTCTGACTGTCCAAATATTGAAACATCTCTTATAATGACCAAAACAGTTTGAAAATTCTGATCCCTTGAAATTTGCCTGAAGATGAAGAAAAATGGTCCCAAGATTGATGAGGCTTGACTGTACAGTGGAACCTCGCTATCAAGACCAACCAAGTAACTGACTAAAACGGGTCCGATTAGTGAGGTGGTCTTCTAAGTGAGGTTAAAATAGGCTTGATTTAGTGATAGACAAAGTGAATTTTGGTTGACTGTAGTGGCCTGATTAATGAGATGTTCTCCTAAGTTAGTTGGTCTGTAATTGAGGTTCAACTGTACTTACTTGTCAGTAAACTTAGTTAAGTAATCTTTGTATGTTACGTTACAGAGGGTGAAGGAGACATCGTCTGGTCAGAAGAAGCTACGTGAACTGATATCCAGCCTCCCAACTCAGAAAGAGACAAAAAATAATTAGTATGTAACATTGGCAATATATACGCAAGGAAGTCAGGGGCCATTTTCCCCAAAAAATCTTACAATCAAAATTACTCGTAATCGTAAGTTAGCAATTTTTCAGTTGATCATACATTATACGATAGAATTTACCAGTTGTGATGAAATTTGATGTGCATGAATGATATTAATCAGATTTTGACTATATTTATTTAATTACACGAAGAATTTGTCAAATAAACAATACCAATATTTTATACACTTACAATGTACGACTATGATTGATTTTTATCGTAAGGTTTTTGTGAATAGGGCTGCTGGATCATTTACCTGTAGGAATAACCAAAAACCTGTTTTATAATTACTTTTACTCCGTTTTTATATCTGACAATGAAATTGTTGATAGTTTACTTTGAGGGTTATTGTTGTCAATTTACTGTTTGAGTGTTCAAAAAAAGTTCTCTGTCAATATGTATTTGTTTTTCACTCATTGATTATTTATTTGCTGCAAATTTGCAGAGACGTTATCAGTCAACACTAGCAAAAGAAGCAAGAGAATAATACCATTCAAGTGTTTGGATATCCAAAATTTTGTTTCCTTCTTGAGTAGATTGTTTTTATATTACTGTAGAATGGTGGTTTGTTAGCTTGATGGGATAATGGCATTACAAACTGAGGGTAGTGAGCAGTCTTTAATGCCCACATTTCTATTACAGGATGATTGTAACTCAGCAATGCCAATTTTATGAGGCTAAATACAACAGTATTTCTGAAGTATTTTATTGAGTTTTGGAATAGATGATTTTGTTGATTTACATCAATTTGGAATTGAGATAGAGAGAGAGACAGAGAGAGGGGGAGATATTAAATTTTCAGAATTTATGTTGGTTGTCACTTTTGTTTAGTTTACCTTAAAAAATAGACCTACCTCAGGTGTTGTATGTAGGCTCCCAAGGACATCAAGTGTTATGGAACTATTAGATAGACATTCATAATGATAGTATAAAGACCATTACAGGATTACTTGTTATGGAGATTAAGTAAATGGAGCTTTATTATTGTTTTTTTTCTTGGAAAGGGGAAAGGGGGCGTTAACTGATGCAGTGATCATCTACTAATTGCATTGATTTAAATTTTTCCCAACATGGCTTTATTTAGATGTCCAATATTGGACATACTGGTCACAAATTTATCTGTAGTAACTCTGTGATATTCTATGGTTAAATCAGCTTTACATGGATGTGATTTCAAAGTGAAAAAAATTATTTTTATTGATGATTTTTTATGACTTTAGGATTTTTTTTTATTTCATCTTTAATTTGTATTACAGGTATATTTATGTGCAATGAACTGAGATGGATTTTTGAAGTCATTTATTTTCATGATTAAATTGTAAAAGAGTTATGGAATTTTAAGTATCTGCTTAAAATCACTTAAGAACTTCTTAATACTTGTCTAAAAGTAGATCATCCATTTCATGTTTGTAGAATATGTAGAACTCTTCTAATTGTGTAAACTTCATGGTAGTTCTCTTTAGTAAATATTCGTTTTATTTCTTTTTCTGATACGTGTCATCAACAGAGGGTAAATATATGATTAGATTCTCATATGGGCACGGCAATGTGCTGTAGCATCATAGTTTGCGTAGAATTAGTGACATATTGGCATATTTTGTAAACATGTTTAAAATTATTTAGTTTCTCTCTG
The DNA here is from genome assembly GCA_016161895.1 of Pinna nobilis. Taxonomy (NCBI): domain Eukaryota; kingdom Metazoa; phylum Mollusca; class Bivalvia; order Pterioida; family Pinnidae; genus Pinna; species Pinna nobilis. The sequence goes on along the minus strand of JACSZP010002751.1, from coordinate 3,987 downwards.
TGTGTATTTTTTATGTTTGAAAATAAATGTCAGATCCAACGGATTCCTTAGCAATATGTAAACATCCTGTGCATACTTACCAAGTCTCCCCCATAAATAGGGAGACTCCCGATTTTTTTAATTGAAATTTAGATAATTTTTCATGAAAAAACATGTGTCTTCCCCATAAAAACTTCAATGTTCTTATTAATTCTTTGTAAAATTAAGAGTCTCCCCCATAAAATAGATAAATTTCCCCCGTAATAAATTTTCTAGGTTGGCAAGTCTGCCTGTGAATAAAATTTTATATCTTCTTGCCCATCTGTGAACCCTTTGAACAAGCAGTGGCCATATTTGGGATGTCGTTAAAATCACATGTTCAATTTCTAAATAGATTAGAATGAGGGCAAATTATCCAAGATCCAAAAAAGAAAATGAATCAGAAGATTGTTTCAATAGCCACACATGGAACATATCATTTGATTGGCTGCCCCTGGATAGTATTTGAATGAAAACTCACAAACAGTATTGTGTGAAAATTATGGCACAGTAAAATGTCTATAGTTCTGTGCATTGTAAGTTATATTTAGATTCAGGTCGATGATTTTATCATTATTTACAAGCTCATTAATCAGTTCTGTCAGCCCTCTTTTGCTCAACAAAATACTCATATTTCAATTTAACATCATTGCCAGGTTATCTATTTTATGAGAATGGTAAAGCCATTTTAGGTATTTAAGACATTTTGATATATATATATATTTGTTTAATTTTCATTGGACTGTTCTCTTGTTCTATAGGCCTATATTTTCTTGCCAAGAATGTTTTAGCCCATGGTCACAGATATGGAGATGGACAGGGTCGATTAATGAATTTTATTCCCTGTTTCCTTCTCTGCTCCAAAAGTTATCCCCCCTGCTCTGTTACATGCAGCCAAATTTGCCACACCTCTTTGTTTGCATGTATTAGGGTTATTTTCTCAATTTCAGCATCACCTAAGATCAATCTAAGCAAAATAAAACATTTACAACTGAAACAACCATGTGAGGGGGGAGGGGCTTTTTGCACATGTACTACAACACATAAAGTTCCAGTATGTCTTTCTCTTAGTCACAAAATAATGTTGTTGCCCTCATGAAACTACCAAAATGATTTTGAACTTTTACAAGTATCAAATATGACATATCTTTGATTATGTTCTAGACAAACAGCTGGGGTTTCAATGTTGTATGCCTATCAGTCTTTTCACATTTTTGTCTTTGAGATCCTCTGTTTTTATCCACCTGAGTGTATCCACTTCATTCTATTTTGTCTCTGAATTCCCTTCATCCCATGTCTCACAAATCTCAACTCTTTTATATTATATGTACACATTATACCTGTCAGCTGTCTTGGTATGCAATGTCCCCAGCTCTGTCTTTGCCTACCATACCAGTATGGATCATGCAGAAGGACCTCTATGTCCAAATGGGTAGACAATCCTGCTATAGCCTGTTACATATAGTCAGCTGTGGTTCATAGGCTAAGTTCATTATGGGAAAAAGTTTGTCAGTTTAATTTCATAAGACTAGAGTGGGTGCTTTTGTCACCAGGTTTCCCTCCACACCATTAAAAACTGTCCATCACCATACTGATATGGTAAATTGCAAACAACAAAACAAATAGGATTTTCTGTGCCTGTCTCTTGGATGGTAAAAGGTCGGAATATACATAGCATATATCTGATTTCAATATCCACATTTATCTAAAAGAATACATCCCTGACATCAATTAGCCGAAAGTATATTAGGGGTAGAGTATGTCCCTGACATTTGTATGTTATACACATACATGTATGCATAATTCTCTTCTCCTTAGATTATATCCTCAGCTAAATAGCTAAAAGTATAACTACTCCCCTTAGTCAGATCTCATATAAATGTACATGTATTTGTGTTTCTTCAAATTCTACTTTATATAGAAATGTGATATTTTCTTGGTATATAGAATAATTTACTAATAATAATATAGGAACCAATGTATGAAATATTTTACTGATGAATGTACTGTATACAGGGTTATTTATGAAATGTGTTATTTTCCCCCTTATACACTTGAAAAACATTTCACCCCTCTTTAATTTCACCCAGTCTCATCATAGTTCTAATCAATGAATTGACCATTTTTGAATGTTCTGTTTTGAATTCCCCCACTTACGATGACGACAAAGTGGCAAAAATAAAACAAGGATGAAAATTTCATTGTATACAGTTTTCATGTCTTATGATAAAGAAAATTTCCAAGATTTCATTGTCTAGCATATTAAACAAACCCTAAAATGTAAAGATGACAAGAGTGCTTTTATCTTGTGATAAAGGAAATTCAAAATATTGGACCATGCTTTTATTCTTTAATTTATAGTGTAAGTACCTTCCTTCCTATCTCATTTAATCCAAAAACCTAAAACTTTTAGGTCTTTGAAATCAGATTTAATATCATTGAATCCGCTATAATTTGCATTCACAGCTTAACTTGCAACCATGGCTTTCACAAAAACGAAATCCTTAGTACACTACAAGTGTAGGTACTTAACAAACTCTGCCTTGAGTAGCCTGAATCTTTGCTATTTTAGTCCCTGTTTTATCTAGACCCCAATCCTCATGTTCCTTTCTTCTTTGCAATCATCTGTTATATGATCAGCTTTTCTTGTCTATACATGTACCACTAATCAATAAAAATGGCATTTGGTCCACACTCCTAATCCTTTCAATTGCAAGATTGACATTATCACACATGATCTGGATCCCTGACCTAATACAATGCATATCTGAGAATAGTCTGGATCCCTGACTAATCATGATTATTCTTGAATTACATATCTAGTCCCTCTAATGCAGATCTCTTTATTTCATCTGACCTTGAACTTCAGTTTCATCTCTGTGTTTCATTAGACCTTGAACTTCTATCTTCACTTTATTTCATTTGACCTTTGACTTATGGTTTATATTTCTTGGTTACTTTTGACCAATAAGGTTCTGTTTTACATTTCTGTATTCTATTTGACCAGTTAACATTCTCTATATGTATCTGTATTTAATTTGACCAGATAACTTTAATTTTAGCAGTGTTGGCATATGTATTTGTAGCAATGTTGGTTAATTATTATAAGCAATATGCAAGTCCTGTGTAGGAACGGATTGTTTTAATAGTAGAAGTTAGATTACGTAAGACGTTTGCTATAGTAATGAAGTGCATGAATCAAACAAAATAGTATGCTCTGTTTTGGGGAAACAAACAAAGCCCAACATGTTTTGAGAGACTGTCCAAAAGAAGATGCAAAGAATTAGGAGACCACCTGTCACATAAGACAGGTTGTCTCTTAATTCAGGTGATTTGTTTTAGAGGAAACCATTTTTGGAAGCATAGATTTTGAACACATAATTTATAGGTAAGGTAGGCTGTCATGTAATGCAGTGAGTAACTAAGGAGGGGTAGACTTTAAATGAACAACATAAACTTAGCAATAAGCATAATACAACAAATACATTGCATCCTTTAATTCTTTACCACTTAGGCCCAGTGATGCTACATGACGTCTTTGATTATATCCCTGGAATACTCAGTACTTGCTTCCTAAAGTATGAATAGAATGAAGAATAAATTTCAAAAAGGTTGTGCAATTTGTAGGATTTTCTTGCTAAAGGCATGTGAAAGCTGGTTAATAGCAATATTATAATAGTGGATACATGAGACAAACAGTGAGAAAGCAGTTGATGTAACTAAATATGACAAATTTTCTACTAATGTGATAGGTCATTCATTTGGGCTATTTTTTAACAGAAGAAGTTATAGGTTTAAGTTTTTCAAAGTGTCAGATATTGCCATTATTTACATAAACTGAAGCATTATATGGTGTCACTATGTGGTAATGTATCAAGAAACCGATGCGGTAGACTTAAGCTTTATGAGGTAATGGACTGCCATTTTTATTCTTTTGGGATTTATTACAGGTCTGAAAAATATCCAAAA
>JACSZP010002748.1:734-15811 GCA_016161895.1 Pinna nobilis | reverse complement strand
AAAGGTTTGTACAAAATTGGGGAAAATATCGTTTTTATATGCAAATTTTGAATTAAATTAAATTAAATTAATTAATTAATTTTAATTTTACTTCCCCCCTAATGTTTATAATTACATCTTGGACTCAAAACCGTTTGCAAAATGTTGCGCCCCCCCCCCCTAATTTCAAATCCTGGATCCGCGTCTGCACCCCTTTTATGAACATTCCTTTCGAATACGAACTCTCTCATAAATGAAATATTTAGCAGGTCTACCTTATAAGAGTCCTACAGGACACTATGGTGCGTTCGAGCTCTGGGCTGCGCAGTTTCTGAAGGCACACGAATTAACTATCCTACCTTGACTTTTTGTAATTGCAATTTTTCATCATTTGGCGCTTTTTACTGTTATATTTTGTTACAATGTTGTACTGTTGTAAACATTTCATCCTCAGATCGCAAATTTAAAGTTATGTGAATTTTGACGAGTAAACGACAAAGTCTTAGACCATTTATCAATTATTAACATGTCTTTGTCTTAATTTTGAATGACAATGTAGATCGTAAATAATTTCGTTTCGTTTGAAACTTGTCGAATAAGAACATATTTTCAGCTCATCTGGCCCGGAGTTCCGTTTGAGTATTGCCTTCACTGGGTGTGAAACCGTGTCCGTCGTTGAAATTAACATTTTAGTCCTATGTCAGCCGTCACTCATGCATTTTGAACCCTTTTCCCAAATCACCAGTATGCCTCAGGACACTACAATCATATTGGCGATGGGCTATTCAAATCACCTTTCGTCCGTACTTCGTCTCCCAGCTTTTCAACTTACGCTTCAAAAACTGAACCACAAGATCGCCAACTCTGTGTAGGCATTACAGTTATCGTTCTCAAAACTTGCTTATAGGTAGTTTTTTTTGGTACGCAGTCATGCATGCTACATTTTGAGGTCGTTAGGGAATCGTGTAAATGTGGTCCACGAGAAGGAATTGAGAATTTATGACATTTGAAGTCTATAACGAAAAGGTAAAGGTAACGAACAGCAATCAATCTCATAACTCCTCCGTAAAAGGGATACTGTAAATTCAGAAATTTTCGCGGAACTTTATTTTAGCGAATCGTTAGCTTTGGAAATATTCGCGACACTTTATTTTCGTGCACGTGTATGTTGAGTATAATAGTTAATGCTGTATATCAATGCCAGGTTAGTATATTAAGTGAGAACTTTATTTTCAGGAGTAAGTGATCTCACGTAATTGCGAAAAAATAAAATTCTCACGAATAAAACTGGATTTATAGTACTGATAAAGATTTTGGTCAACATGGTCCCCTGGATTTATCAAAGGTGGGATCAGGTGCCTAGGAGGAGCAAGTGTTCCCTGTCGACTGGTCACGTCTGTACTGCATCCTATGTCTTGATCAGGCAGATGGAATAATCCGTAGTCAAAATCAGCTGTGTGTGAAAACATCCTAAAAAATGGTGTAAAACATGTCAAACAGCACCCAATGACAGCCATGTTGTTTTAGGCAAACCAGATGTTATAACTATCATGGAATTTGCGAAAAGCTGATTTTAAAAATGACTGTTAGAATCCCTTTGGCATCAACTTGCTTGCCAGAAGCCTGTCTGTTTTTTTAAACTGACCATACACATAACAAGTTCTTGTGTTTGAGAGACAAAAACATCATATGCAGGTGAAGACTGACTCTGCAGTCTTATATCTTGAGTTCATTGGTATGTATCAAATGAAATGAAATATGAATGAAAATGATTATTGTTTATAGATAAAATGTCACCAATATATATAAACGTTGAGTTGAAGGCAACAGCAAGCAATTTTTTTATTCTCATATAGAAGCTTTTGAATAAACTCTGCCTCATGAGAATATAAAAACAGGTCAGCTAACAGAGGAGCACAACTTGTCCCCTTGGAAATTCTGACACTGTTGGAAGCCCTAGTCACCGAACTTAAAAAATATTGTCAACAAGGAAATACAGCATTTTTTTAATTTCAACCTCAGTGTACTAGTGAGTAGAATCTGAGTAGTGTTTAACAAAGTATTTTTTTGACTGACTGATCACTAGACATGAATGTTATCTGTTTCTATTTTTTATGAAGAAACAATTCTAAGTCTTATTTTTAATTCATCGTGATAAATTGTCCTGTAAAGTGATGAATTGTTTAAAATCCACATTTTAATAACACTTCTGGCATATGTTGCAAGATAGGAGCATACAGACCTTGTCAGACAAATTAACTGAATTAACTGTCACAATCAAGTTTAATAATTGAAAAACACAAAATCTAATGACAACATTTTTATTCAAAACAGGTTATTCATTATGGGATAGGCTGAATTAATGCCAATGCAAGTGATGGAAAAATAGTTCATGTTCTGTCATATGTTACACACAATATGCAACTAAAGAAAAAAAATTCTGGGATAAGTGGTCAGAAAAATAAGGGGAATAACTCTTGCAATAAAACAAAACAGATAACCCTTGCAATAAAAACAGATCAATCGGTGAAGAGTAATGATTGTACTTTCTCAAAATATGATGAAAATAAGCAATAATAAGATACATATCATTGAAACTGATAGAAATAGTATCACAAAGCAGATAAAGAGGGCACAGAAAAAAAGTGGGAAATGTCATAAAATACCAACTGCCATGAGCTGAGGCCACTTACATGTAGAGGAATACAAGTATAAAAATAACTTTACTTGTGAAACCTTACATCAGGGACCGCCTATCTTTAAAGAGCACTTCCTTGATGGTACAGGGTAGTCTCTCAAGACAAGTTCTTACTGTACGTGTAATACAATACTGTCATTCGAGTTTGAAAAAAAGAAATAAAACTGTGAGTATAATGGTTGTGCATATATAAACAAAATAGTGTTCAAACTGATAAAAGACAGAACCCCATAGATCAACCATACTGGAATGTTGTTGATCAGAAAAAAATGTCAACATGGAATGACATCACATTTAACCATACTGGGACACATAAGTAATAACCATAATAAAAGTAGCAATAGCACTAATCATATATAAGATAAGTAAATAAAAAAAATAGATAAATACATGAAAGTGTAAAGTAGAAAGATCCTTAAAGGATGAAATACCCCAAAGGATTTTTTTCAACAGATTCTGTTTTTATGAACCTCTTAACCAAATAACTACCAAAAGGTCAAGGTCACTGGGTTAAGTAGGCTATCTTGGTATTAAGATGTTGCACTTGATATTGTGAAGGTATTTAAGAAATATGAAAGCCCTTCCCCTTATACTGTAAGGGACATCTGCTTTAAGCAATTCTTAACCAGAAGAACATGGTGATTCATATATATATACTTCGAACTTTGTTTGGGAAGGGTTAAATGTTTTTTTTTTTAAATAATGCACCTCAATAAGAATTCAAACAACAACTACCCTAACAGGAATAAGTTCCTCATACAGCAGCAAGTTTGGCTTGCTGAATTTTGAAAGGCAAACAAACTTTTTGAAACAGATGGGCAGCAATATATGCAGTGACCTTGACCTTGAGTCACACAGAAGCAATTGTAAAATAAAACTTCCTTCCAAAGTATAATTAAGATGCTACATGTACATGTAATTGTCCAAACAAAATTGATGGATGCAGGCAGACAGGTAGTTACAGCTGCAATGAAAGGTTTTTTTTTATTTTGACTTTATCTGCCCCTTCTTCCAATCAAAATAGTAAAATACGTTCTTCGTTGCAGCTGTAACTAGCAGACAGGAAGTCAGGGTGAGCTCTTATCTAACCCGTCCAACTTTCTTTGTTGGATACAAAAATAATTCATTTTCATTGGTAAACAATCAACTAACATATACTACATGTAACAGCTTTGACCATAAATTTTTTTGACAAAAAGAGAAAAATAATTATAAGGATGAATACGCAAGTTAATGCACATGCATCAAATTAAACTGAAAATCACATTCGAGAACCATTGAATAATTACAAAGAAGGGAAATACATGTGTCCAAACAAACTGCAATAACAATTTGGAACAGCTGGTAGTTTGTGAAAGTGACCTGACCAAAGCAATTCAACACCATCTACAATTTTATTATAGTTTCTATCATGGATCCTGTACACATAACGAACCAACGTAGCATGACGGACATATCCAATTACATTTTGTACTTCAAAGAAATAGCAAACATCAACTCTGAAAAAATATGTTTTTTGTTCTCCATATTTTTCTGTTCAATCATAAATGCACTATGGACAACCAATGACAAAAGACAACCTTCATTCTAAATTTGAGGTAGACCTCTTTCGTTTAAACCTGTTTTATTTATCACTTGTTCAGTAAATTTAAACTACATACTACATAATGAAGTGTTTGGGATAAAAAAAAGCTAAAATCTTATATGAATTCTTATCCAGTACAGTATACAGGGTTTTTTTTGCTCTGTGTTTTTTTGCCCTAATGCGATTGCAAACAGTTTTGCCCCACTTTAAATTTGCGCATTATCGTCATAATTATATTTAATGAATTTACCATTTCTATTTCGCCCACTTTTGAATTCACCCACTGACCATGGGGACGAAAGGGGCGAAAATAAAACGGGGGTGAAAATTTCCCTGTATACAGTATTATGGCATGGCTATGTTTGTCTGCAAGATGTGGGTACAGTTGTCTGATTAAGGTTACAATATGATAAACATTTGAATGATTATGAGAAATGAAATAAAGAAGAGATAAATGAGAAATTGTCTTGATTTAGTACAACTAAATCAAATGTCTCCCCTTCTTCAAAATGAAAGAGTATTGTGGTGTCTTTTACAATGTTTAGTTCTAGAGAAATATTTCATTAATTGATGTTTGTTCCAATATAAACATATATTTAATAATAAAAGGGTCAATCCCATTAATTTTTTTTCATAACACATCATCATTACCATACATAGCAAATCTTAATTGCATATAGTTATGCTGTAGCCAGTAATTTTTACACAAAGGGTAACACCTCTGCAATCAAACGGGCGATCCCTGAAATTTTTGTTCATGACACATCATCTTGATGTCATTGTCATGCATGCCAAATATTATCATCCTATCTTTAATACAAAGAGAGTTATGCTACGAACACGGAATTTTAAACAAAGGGCAATAACTCTGCAATTCAAGGGCCAATCCCTGAAATTGTTGTTCATGACACATCATCTTGATGTCATTGTCATGCATGCCAAATATAATCATCCTATCTTTAGTACAAAGAGAGTTATGCACCGGAAACAAAATTTTAAACAAAGGGCAATAACTCTGTAATTCAAGGGCCAACATTGTCATGCATGCCAAATATTATCATTCTATCTTAAGTACAAATAGAGTTATGCTCCGGACAAAAAATTTTAAACAAAGGGAAATAACTCTGCAATTTAAGGGCCGATCCCTGAAATTGTTGTTCATGACACATCGTCATGATGTCATTGTCAAGCATGCCATATATTATCATCCTATCTTAAGTACAAAGAGAGTTATGCTCCGGAAACAAAATTTTAAACAAAGGGCAATAACTCAGTAATTCAAGGGCCGATCCCTGAAATTTTTGTTCATGACACATCATCTTGATGTCATTGTCATGCATGCCAAATATTATCATCCTATCTTAAGTACAAAGAGAGTTATGCTCCGGAAACAAAATTTTAAACAAAGGGCAATAACTCTGCAATTCAAGGGCTGATCCCTGAAATTTTTGTTCATGACACATCATCTTGATGTCATTGTCATGCATGCCAAATATTATCATCCTATCTGAAGTACAAAGAGAGTTATGCTCCAGAAACAAAACTTTAACCACTCGGCAATAACTCTGTAATTCAAGGGCCGATCCCTGAAATTGTTGTTCATGACACATCATCTTGATGTCATTGTCATGCATGCCAAATATTATCATCCTATCTTAAGTACAAAGAGAGTTATGCTCCGGACAAGAAATTATAAACAAAGGGCAATAACTCTGCAATTTAAGGGCCGATCCCTGAAATTTTTGTTCATGACACATCATCTTGATGTCATTGTCATGCATGCCAAATATTATCATCCTATCTTAAGTACAAAGAGAGTTATGCTCCGGACACGAAATTATAAACAAAGGGCAATAACTCTGCAATTTAAGGGCAGATCCCTGAAATTGTTGTTCATGACACATCGTCTTGATGTCATTGTCATGCATGCCAAATATTATCATCAACCAAAGAGAGTTATGCTCCGGACACGAAATTATTGGAAGAAGATCAAGAAGAAGAACAAGAAGAAACTCGTACAAAAACAATATGTCTCCCTTCAGAGAAGGGGAGACATAATAAAATGTAAGGCATTGGAGCAATAAAGCAAAAGTAGGATACAGGATGAGAATACACATGTATATACATGTGTATGCACAATTGGCAAATGTGTGACAAATTTCACATAAGGAATATGAACACAGTCACAGGAATGCTTTGTGAATGTCCTCTGCAGTGTTGAGGCAAGAGTATGAGCAAGATCCCTTTACCACTACGGAGAGCAAAGCTTGAATATCATTCTGTAATAAGTAAATCTCGAAATAACTACTTAATTTTCACCTCTTTAAAAAGTAGAAGGGTAAGGGGCAAATTCAGCCAATGCTCCAACCCACAACCTCACAATCAGAAGGTCAACACACTAACCACTGAGCCAAGGCAGCACATTTTGATTTCATAAGAGAACTGATTAGCAAACAAAAGGTGTAAGCTATGCTGGAATGTTTGCATTCAATTCCCAATTGCTGCTGCAATTTGGGGTTTGCTGACATATCTCAAAATGGAAGCAATTTTGCTAAATGCGACATGTAAAGTACATGTAGACAGTTATTAAAATGACTATGAGGGAAAAAGTAGTTTTATTGGCTCTGTACCTATATTTCTCTTGTGAAGCCCAGGGAATGGTGAAATTGCAATTTCATAATATGGAGATCTGCATAATCTTTTTATCTTTTTTATAATGGATCACCTATGAAAAACACAGCTGAGAATTTATTGACAAGTGACAGAATCAATTGACAACAAATTCATTTACACTTTGAAATATTGCAAAGTTTATTGTCTGATCCAGAGTATGGAAAGCACTTTAATTTGTGATTCTGAATTGACGTCATCAAAATGCTGTTAAAGAGTGGGTGTGAATTAAAAAATTCCTCAAAAATACCATACTAATTCTAGTTCATAATAAAAAGTCATTTTCATGTTGTAGTACAATGTAGTTCCACAATTATGGCTCATGAAATGCCTGCAGGGTAGTAATCACCAAAAAAATAGTGTTTCTCTTCAATAACTGTAATATACAACGTAGGAAGAATTCTACAAAGATGTAATAATTCAATCCGTTTCAAGAGATCATCCAAGTAAAGAAAACAAAAGAAAACTTATATAAGACAGGTGGCCCCACTGGTTAGATGAACCTATATTTGAATGTTACAAATATCTAAGTGATATGCATGTACCCGGTATTTGCTGCTCAGATCAAGAACACTTGACATTTTCAACCAAAATCGACATTTTTCCGAACTCTTAAGGGTTTCCATTGAACATCTGTGACAGATGTAGCACGCCAACAGGTGAAGCTGACTCCTTCCGGACACCTGGTCCCATCCCATTAAGAATTTGCAATCGTTTTTCACATAGAGACCATTTTTAATCCTCAATTTGTCATTTCTATTTCGGCTTGCATTTTCGATTATCCCTTGTTATGTCTGCAATTTTATATTACGCACACTTAACGTATACTGTTGATGACTTATAGTAGCTGTTTTTTTTTATTTTTCTATTTACTGTTACACAAATGTGTTTAGGAGTATCTTGCAGTCATATAACAAATTTTTTTTTTATTTGCTAGAAATCTGAGTTAACATGAGTTTGTATAAAGGCTGCTAAATAAAGGTATGTATGTAATTTCAAAGAGGAGGGGCAGTAAAATCCATGGCTCTTAGTATTGTAAGGCACATAAATGTACATATATGTAGAGACTTGAAAAATGGAAGTTAAATATGCTGGGAGGGGTAATAAAAATCATTAATTGAATGACAGACAACACCAAGGCCAACTCAAAAAAAAAAAAGTCACAAATAATAATTCAAACAAAATGCGAACAATACTCCAAACAAATAACACAACTTTGTCAAATACTGAATAGCCTGTATATATAATTAAGTATGTGCAATTTTATATAGTAAATTTCATGTCATAAATAGTCTTGAATTGCTTCAAAGAAACACTGTAATACTTCACACAGTGCAATAAATTCAGTGTGAAAAATAATACAATTATAAACTACCTTCATCAATTTAAGCCTTATGTACACGTATTTCCTCAATTCTGAACAAGCAATTTTTTTCTGAAATTATTCCAATTGGACAGTTAGGAGACAACATACTAATATCGGACATGTTATAGCTCTACAGTACTCAGTGTTAACTAAATCTTACTTTGAATTTACTTTCAAAGTTTGGAAAAAGTCATTCAATATTTATACATAAAATCCTAATAACAACCATTGGTATTACATTTCAAGAAGTATCAATTCCCTGTAATTATTTGAAATGAAGGAAAACTATATGATTCTTCTGTTCTTTACAAGTTTGCCTATCAGGTATTACGCAAGAGGCAGACAATAATTTCTGTCAAATTTAAGGAAAATAAGTCATAAATTACTTAAACAAGCAGTTAACCAGGCATTGGTATCGCATAGAAAATGATCCAATAAAGATACTAAGTCTTTTTTTTTTAATTAAAGATTTCAACATAATCAGTTCAAAACAACCTGAAATGTAGATTATACTGGATCCTTATGTCAAACGATCCTCCATTGTACAATACAACTGTTTGTTGTAATAAATCACAATTTACAAAATACCTGTATTACAGAACAGCATCAAAGGAATAAGAGATGAGTATAGATGACATATCTGGGCCCCAGCACACAGAGAAGATAAACACTGAATGAATACAAAAATAAAATTCATTCACAGGAAAGACTTCCAGTGCAATCCAGATCTTTTTGTTAATCTCTCGTTGTCCATCATGTCTGAATCTGTGCATCTGCTAATATCTGTCTGTGTGCCTGTTTCTTTCTGTCTGACTTAACATTTGTTGTTGATCGACAGTCTCAGTCTCTCTCTCTCTCTCTCTCTCTCTCTCTCTCTCTCTCTCGTTTTTATCACTACATTTCATTAGTAAACATCTTGTAGGGCTCTGTTCGCAGTTTCCTCAGGCGTACACAGGTGTAGATCAGCATAATCAGTGTAAGGATGAGTAATCCTGCCAGGGCGATGGAAATAATCTGAGCTGTAAAAGAAACCAAGAATATAAATAATTTTGTTGTATTGATTACAATTCTGAGTAACTTTCTGTTAGGTCATACTGTTATAAAACTAACATGGAATAATCTACATTTGCAAACCACCTAATATATGCCACCTTTTCTTTATCCTACCTTGAATGGTCTCTTAAAGTAGGAAAGACACAACTCATAAATGTAATAACTTCATAAATGTTGTTGTCATAACAGTGCTCTAAGACACTTTCACTATTGCTTCTGCCATATTTTTTGTTTTGTTTTGTTAAGATAGTTTTTGCTCTAAGTCAGACTTAAAAATCTTCCACTCATGTGGTGTTGACCTGTTTTTATCAGTGAAGGCGAGAACCCATTTACAACTGCATGTACCCAGGAAGAGAGCACTAGCCTTTCACAAGTGAACTGGCCAACTAGATCTTTTTAATAGATTTAGTACATCATGTTTTACGTGAAAATATATACTGTAAACCAACTTATTTCTGCGAGCGATTTATATTCGCGATGTCTGCAGTATTCCAACATCGCAAATTTAAATAGCCGCAAATTTATTTTGCAACATACAGGAATGCGTATATATAATGCATCGCGAAATATAATCATTGCAAACATTTTTGTAATGACAAATTCACAAAATTTAGTAGCCGCAGAAATAAGTTGGTTAACAGTACATCAATTAATCTTCAATAATTCAATACTTGCTGCACTTTGTCTTGTGGCCATGTCTGTTGCAAAGCATTTAGCAAAGGGGAAATAAATCTTTTGGCAGTGCATGCATTGATTAGTCCTGCGGGAAAATTGTTTGCTTGAGGTATGGTACCTGCTGCCAAGTGGAGTCTGCCATTGTCAAGTGTTGATAGATACTACTCTGATTAGGCAGTATGTGTAAAACAAATCAAAATCCAAGACGTCAACATGTTATGTACCGAATACAGTCTAACCTGCCTTAGTGACTCACTGAATTAAAGGAAAACCTGTCTTATGTGACCTAAATGAATGGTTTCCAAAATGGTTTTTCCTACACAAATCACCTGAATTAAGAGAGCACCTATCATATGTGGCCTTTTTTGCTCCTTCTCTTTGATAGTCTCTTAAATCAGGTTATACTGTAGATAATATTGATATGCTGTAATAAAGTGCATTTAAATATTTACTATAACTGTAATTGCTATTTTTAGAAAAGACACACATACCCTTAGTAAGTGCTGATGAATGGTGATGGGGATTGGGATAGTGGCACTCCTTCCTCCAGTCCACAGGTATTTCAGCCTTGGTCAGCTCTACAAATTTGTCCAGGTGACAATTTGTGGTACAGTCTGCAAGCAATGATGAATAAATTATGTAAACATACAGATAAGGGAGTTCAGTGTATGCTTCATAGTCATATTTAAGTGTGGTCTAAAGAGATTCTGCATTTTACTTGCATATCATTAGACTGGGTACACATAGTAAAAACAAGAAATGATGAGACCTGGGTTGATATAGTTCAAAGGCTTTAATTTTGAAATCAATTTGTACCATTCTAATAGTGTAATGTTAAAATTCGTAGGGCTGCACTCCTTTTCAATGAATCTTAACTTTTCCTGGCAGATTGCATGTGTAGTGATTCATCATTATAACTTTAATCTATTTTTAGATGAACCCATGCTCTTACACTCAGCAGCCATGTTGGATCTAGTAAGTTCAAGCCCTGACATTGGACCACTTGGACCAGGATGAACCGAGCATTCCATTTGTGATTTTTCCAGTTCAACAGAGTAAATGGAACGATGCCCAGGGCTGTTACTGTCTTGTATATCATACACTTACTTGGTAACGTTAAAGTCTGTGTGTCTGTTATTGTTTTGTATATGATGTTGACATAGTACTGCTCTCCCCCGTCCTGGTGAAGTTCCAGGATGACCGTGGATGTGTATGGTGGGCTCTCCAGTATGGGCTTATACAAACCCAGAGTCGTTAGCAAGGCAGCAACGGTTGTGTCATGCTGAAATGTGAAACAATCTCTGATGTTAATCTAGCTATGTGAAGTCTCCCCTTGGTACTAGTTATGTTGGTTGTTTACATTGTTGTTTAACATTCAACTCAAGAATCTTTCACTTATATGGAAA
Source organism: Pinna nobilis (assembly GCA_016161895.1). Taxonomy (NCBI): domain Eukaryota; kingdom Metazoa; phylum Mollusca; class Bivalvia; order Pterioida; family Pinnidae; genus Pinna; species Pinna nobilis. Next base: position 4,379 of record JACSZP010002748.1, on the reverse strand, counting down.
CGTCACAATGCCGGTGAAATGCGCCAAATTTAACCTATACTTAGCATTTATGCCATTATGCTGTGAGGGTTCTTTAATGTGTAAACATATAGTGTGACACGGGACCTTTGTTTTCACTGTCTCATCATAAGGACAGGGACAGAGCCAAATAGATTTGAACCCATGAACTCACAATCAGAAGGCAAACATGCTAACCAGTGAGCCACAAGAGCCCCTATAGTGTGATATACTTGACCCTACTTTGTCAGTGATACAATGTTTATAGTATAATTTTCCAATAAAAATATCAATTTACTCTGATGAAAACATCTTTAATACTGTAAATTAAGAAATTGTCACAAAACTTTATTTTGGCGACTAATAGGTCTTACAGTAATTGGCTTGAGAATATTTTCGAAGTTGTGGACAAAGGTACTGATTCTATGTTGTGCCTGTTTATTCCAGGATAGAGCATTTAGTGATTCATTTATTTTCATTTATTCAAGTACCCTTGCATAAATATGCGAAATAAAAAATCTTGAAAATAAAACTGGAATTAAGGTAATAATGTTTTGAAACACTCTAAGAATCCATGCTTTTCTGTAACTTACCCCAGAGAACATGTACAATTTTGGTCCCTTGTAGCCTGCCTGTGTCCTGTTTTCCATACTATCTATCATTTCCTTTAGCAGAGGCCCTGTAAATGCAGAAGCATAGATGAGACAGTGTTGCTATCTAGTTACCTAACACATACTAAATTGGTGTTTCTTTCACGACTGGTTGGCAAATTGTGTCACATTATAACTTTAGGTTCCAGTGAAGCTCTAACCTGTGCTGACAAGAGGTGAGAGATTGAGAGGTTTAAAGTGCTATGCTCAAATAATAATTTGACCATGGAGCCCTGAGTGTCTATGTCAAAAACTTTACTAATAGCCTAAACCATATCATTTTTGGCACATTCCATTATTACAAGCATCATTCTGTGACCATAAACATTTGACGAAAAATCTGATTAAGAGAGTTCATCGAGACTCTACGGCAGACAGCAAATTCCATGGTATGTTTCTCAGTTGGTTAATGTTTAATGTCCTGCCCAAGACTCCACTTATATTGATTATACTGATATGTCACCAGTTCCATTGATATATACAACAAATTTGTCCTGTGCTTAGCACTAATAGTCATTGAGCAGTGAAGGGTTCTTTGTGTTTCTGAAAATGGTGTAAATAATCATGTGAAGATGGAGTTTTGAGTCAAATTGTAGTTACCAATGAATCAGGAACTTATTAGCTAATAACAACTTGCAAGCAATGACATTAATTTTTCACTGGTGGTAAATACCACTGAAAGGGCAAATCACATGACCTCTGTTCATAACCAATCAAATTTTGACTTTCAGAAATTGAAGGTTAAAAAAAGTTAATAGGATTTGACGTTTCAATGGGGTTTCCTTAGATCTACATGCAATACAAAACAGAAAAAGAGCACACAGAAAAGCAAATTATGTTTAGCTTAGATACATCACATACTTGTACTTACCTCCCTTTAGGCGACTTTTTTCAACACCACTGTACAACAAATGGAATTGGTAGGCATCTAATTCGCGCAAATTCTTCAGGACTGTCTTGTTGTTCTTCCACATCTGATCTGCCCAGTCTGTGGTGTAGTTGTGTATTTTCTACAGGAAAATATACAGAATCATCAAAATGGCAGAACTTGCCTCGAGGGACCAACCTTGAGTGTGGTGATTTTCCAAAGAAGTTTTACAAAAAGAATCCAAGAGCACTTTCTTTTTCCTTCTTGGGCCAGATGGTCTTTTATGAGAGTGGTCTATTAAGACAGGTCTTACTGTACAAGTACATGTAAGTAAAATCTGCAATAAGTTATACAAGTCTTGAACTAGTAGCTTTTTCCAGATGTTCTATGTGTATGTGTAATTGCATGTGCTTGTAAATCAATATCATAAGTACACACCCATCCCCTAACAGATGTAGCATTTTCAGGATATTCTATGTGTGAATGCCTGTGCATGTAAATTAGAACCAATAGGCCTAGTTGACAGAGAAAGTCCTGGTTTAAAGGAGAAGTTCTAAGGACCATCCACTACCTGTACAGGTAACTGGCTATGACAGCAAGTTGCCTGTCAGTCACCTGACTCAAATGAGTATACCCAGGGGGTAACCCATGTGTTCACCTAGGTGGGAAAATGCTCTATGGGGAAAATACCTGTTTAGCATATCATGTTTTCAACACCGATTGGGTATGAGCTAATTCTTATTTTTGGGCCGTTGATGTGATTACACAGTATATGTCATATCGAAATATGATTATTTTGCATCTACTTTTACCAGTGACATAGTTTTGCGTACAGGTATAAAATGAATATTCAGTCAAGGAAAGTCGAGAAATAGTGAAAAATAATTATGTTTATTTACGGTAAAATTTGTGTTGACGAGGCAAATATTTGAAATAAAAGTATCCCGACTTTTACGATTCCTGGCGTACCAGTTCTAATAAACATCAACACTCCCTCCCTTTGTATCTTCGAAGAGCCATGTATATTGTATGTATAGGTGAAGAAGAAGGTACGTTTGGCAGTCACATGGCTACAAAAGAGCGCCTGACATTGAAAGTCAGCCATATTTGAGACTTTGTGGTGCTGGAGCATACGACATACACATATGTAAAAGGAATAGTGAAAAAAACGCTTTTTGATTCTTTGTGTAAACTCTACTGGGACAGCCAACATCTCCACAACACAGAAATCAGATGTGAAAGATGACCTTCGTCAATTTCTCCCAACATAAATTATTGGCATTCCTACTAAAAAAATCTTTAGAAATTTTTTATTATAAAAAATAAGTAGTTGGTTTCAGTAACAATCAACCGCGACAGATATCAATCAACTGACCGATAATTATAGGTAAATGTGTGCCAACTAGTATGTACATAATCAACAATACCTTCTTATGACAGAATAGAATTTTATTTTCATCACCTTTGTCATAGCAAAGGTATGCATGAATGACAGAAAAGGATTATTGTTGGGAAGGTGTTGTTTCCTCTGGAACTCGGGATGTATATACATGTTTGATTACCCTATCCTATGTCTCTTGTATAATACCATACCCTGATGAGTAGTAGGCCTACTCGCATAAATCAATACCATTAGACAGGACAGGATAATAGCATTGTTTTTATCTTCATTTCATTCGGATTTCATTTCGAAAAGAAAAGAAATCAGAAGCTTAACATAGTTTCTAAAAGCGTGACGAACTTCTATTCAAACTTGAGTAGGCGACCCATCATACTGATGCCAGCTCTATTCCAATTCAGCGGGTAGGGGTGTATGTGAATTAAAGTACCAGGTATTGAAGGAAACTGATTATAATTTTGTTGTGTTGGTTTTAGTAATTGCCCATCTATGACCACATGTAAAGTTAAAGTCTACAATCAATTTACACAATTTTTTTGTCTGTATTTGATCTCGATCGCGATTTATAAGTAAACTTTGGCAATCAAGTCTGTTGGATGTAGGCTGACCTACATGTGAAAATCTATATATCTAAAGTTCGTAAATTTTAATGCTCATATGATATTAGAATAGGCATACATGTACATGCAGTGTTTTCCCTAAGAACCGGCTGGCGGCCAAATTGACCGCTT
>JACSZP010002747.1:0-14514 GCA_016161895.1 Pinna nobilis | reverse complement strand
AGTGAAATATTCTTGAGCGGGACGTTAAACAACAGTACAACAACAACATTCATGAACAAATGCAGGTAGACAAACCTACATGCAAGTGGATATATGTTGGCTAATCTAAATATCTGACATCACTCTTACATGTATAATACAAAGGTACTTGATTATTCTGTTTCTTCTATACAATTCTTTACCTAAAAAAAATCAATTATGCAAAATATGTAGATTCATGTATACATACATCACACTGTTTTAGCATATTATCCCCTTCTCTGTCTTTCACACTTCTGTTTATAGCATATTATCTACTCATCTACCTCTCACACTTCTGTTTATAGCATATTATCTACTCATCTACCTTTCACACTTCTGTTTATAGAATATTATCTACTCATCTACCTTTCATACTTCTGTTTATAGCATATCATCTACTCATCTGCCTTTCACACTTCTGTTTATAGCATATTATCTACTCATCTGCCTTTTTAAAGTTCTGTTTATAGCATATTATATGCTCATCTGTCTTTCACACTTGTTTTAGCAAATATGCACACCTGCCTTTCACACACTTGTTTGTAATGTGTAGCATATTTATATGCCTTTTAGTTTTACATCTTTGTTTTAGCATATTATATATGACATAATATACAGGTATCTGCTCATTTGCCTTTCACACTTTTGTTGTAACATATTATCTGCTCGTCCACATTTTTTACAAACTCATGTTACAATATTTCTGCCTTTTTTACTTGTATTTTTACATAAAGATCTGCTTTCTCTGTCCTTCACATTTGACTTGAAAATGTATGTATTGCCATTAGTACATGTATGTATATCTAGATATCCTTGTCTGTCTTTCACACTCAAACTTCAGTACATACATTGTGCACATGCATATACTGTACATGCAGCATTTGTACATCCATGTTTCACACTTACCTCTGTACATAGTAATTTTATACATAAATATGCAGTATATCTACCGGGTACTGGTGCAAGTGCACTTTCCATGTTGCCAAATTTTACCAGTATAATTTTCATGCCTCACACAAGAACCATATGAAAGCTACATAGTACATGTATTGAACATTCATAAACGATGTACATGTAGGCCTGTACGCACATGGATACCCTATACCCCTTCCTTTACAAAAGCTTTTGGAATTCCTCATCCTAGCTGTCTCAAAATTTAAAGAAGATTTTTATATGGGTGGATATGTATATTTGTACATGTATTAATGAAATGTGTACATGTATTTCTAATCATAAACTACAGCAAATGATTTCTACACTGACATTTATATTTCACAAACACATTTTGTTTTACAAGTGGTTTCTAAAGACCAGCAGAATCTCTTGACAGTGGACCTTGAATGACAGATTCAACTATATTGTGTTATTTTTTAATATATCTGGTCTTTTTTTTTTACTGTCACGCTTCACGCTATACCGTAAGATCTAGACAATCATACATGTATGTGTACATGTAGTTCATGGTCAAACTCAAAAAGATCTCTGGCATCTTTCATGATCAAAGAGGTAAAGGTGTAAAACGTGTTAACTTTTAAGGCTCTTGTTAAATAATAAAAGATTAATCCTTAAGTACTATAATACCATTGGTTTTGATAACTTTTGTACCCTTGTACCTGTGTGTACTTGTAACCTAATCTATTGTGTATATATAGGGCACACTATGTCTACATTCTAGTACATGTATAATTCGTAATGCGAACATCATATGTATGTGTGACAACTGTACATGTCCATCCTATGTACATACTTTAATTGCTTCATACATGTAAATGTAACATGAACATCATGTCATTGTGCATGTGAAAACTAGCTTATAGTTATACATGAACATATTGCATGTATACTTGTACTTCATAATACATTGTAAGAACACAGGGATTTACCAGACTCACAAAATGCGAGTATATGACCCTTAAAAAGTTGTATGTACCCCCAAATTTTGTTCATGTGGAAGCATGATAAAAATAACTTTTTTTCTTTTCGACTCTCATCTCCATGGGGTCTTGATAGAATTTATGCTAACAAAGTTGACCTTAACCCTATAGCATTCAAATCCGCCAAACCCGGCCTTAAAAAAAACATATGCCGTACATGTATTTGTTCAATCAGGCCAAACCCGGCCGGTAGCAAGTTGTGATTTTTTGTTGNNTATTTTACAGAAAATTGAAATAAAAATTAGTTACATACATAATTTCAAAGGTTTAGCTTGAAAACTAAGAAAAATATGAATTATAAAGCATAAATAGTGTAATTTTTTTGAAAATTATTTAAAACGTGAACAAATAAGGCCTCTGTTGTGTTTACACTGGTGAATGCTAAAGGGTTAAAGATAACAAACAGTGGGCCTACATGTATTTCATAGTCAGATAACTTATTTGTTTTATTTATACATTAAATTTTGAATATAATTTGTGGACCCTTAAACTTATGGATTTGACCCTCAAAGGATACTTGCAGGAAGTCCAAGGGACCTCTAGAATTAGATTGCCAGGTTAACCCCTGTGAACATCATACAATGTATATACATGTATACTGGTACATGTTATTGTATGTGCAGGGGCAACTATATACGTGTACATGTATGTCCATCCTGTACATATGCATGATAATGCTTCAGGACATGAACTTTATGCAAGTGAGAACCTTATACATGAACATACTGCTGCATGTACATTTTGTACATACATGCATGCATGTTCATGTACATGTATCTGTGCTTCATAATATGAACATCATATGTGCATTGTATTGGTACATGTATACATGTGCAGTGGTAAAAACAAAGGTCCTGTACATGTCACAGTAGGTGATGGCATGTTGAAGAACCCTCACTGCTCAGTGGGAGTCAGTAAAGAATATAATCCAAATCCTATAGGTAGTGTTGTCTCCATACAAGTGGAAGATTCTTTATTTGGACGTTCAACAAGTTTCAATATATACCGGTACAGTCAACCAGCCAAGGCTGCAGAGGTTTCTTCAGGCAGGTTCTACTGTACATGATGCGTGTACATACATTGTACATGTACCTTCATAACTATATATAAGCTAAATGTACTGTACATTTGAATTCTTATTGAAATACATTTTTGATTTGTGTCTGTTTTTAGCTCACCTGAACCAAAGGTTCAAGTTAGCTTTTCTGATAACATTTTGTCCGTCGTCTGTCTGTCTATCCGTCTGTCCATCCATCTGTAAACTTTGAACATTTTCGACTTCTTCTTAAGAACAGCTGGGCCAATTTCAACCAAACTTGTTCACAATTAATATTGAAAAAAAATACATGTAGGCTTACAATGTAGAAACCTTCTGTATTAAACGTACAAGTACAAGATGCCTATTTTACAAGCAATATGCCCACCACAGACATACATGTACATGAACTTTCACATCAGACATTTCTGTAACCATGCGTTACAGCAAGTACATGTATGTATATAAATACAGGCCTGGGGCCACTGCTATCGTTGAGCCTGGCAAGAAGCTCCCTCCCATCCAAAGCTGAGGGTTGACTGAACCAGGAAGAAGAGGAGCAGCTGGAATACAGGCCATTGCCACCTCATGCCAATCGCTCAAGCCTAGGCCACAGTGACAATCTTGTGTAACAAACACCATCTTGTGTGTCTATTTAACATAAGATAAGGAGCCACTCTGTGGCTACAGGAGTAGCCCTGGTGTGTGGCAGGGGTTTGAAGTAGTCACACCGCAAGTTATATTACGTCAACCTGACCCGAAGTACATGTACTGTATTGCATGCATTCAACTACCTTCTTTAAGATGACCTTCAGAGCTCAACATACATGTACATTGTACACAGATTGTAAATGTTGGTGTCACAATAAACAAAACTGGGCTTATTTCCTAAGATAAGGAGTAACATCCTTACAAAAGAATGATTCAGTGGATATATTGTTACATCATAACATGTTTGTCAACAGGGACTTCGGTGTACTGCTACATACCAGTATACATGTATATACATGTTCTCTACAGTATATCTATAGTGGAGTTGGTCTGTAATGAAGTCAAATAGGATCCACTCTTGACTTCATTTTACCAATAGGCATCCTTCATTTTAAGCATCAAAATTTACTACACAAAAAGATAAATCAGGAATTTCATTCGTCTTCATTATAGCTCTGAATTTGCTTTCAGCTGATTCGTTATAGACCGACTCAACTGTATATAGTCTGTATTTGAAAACAATTAAAATTTCAGCTTATGTTGTACATGTATATAATGAGGTAGTGGGTTTAAGCATAGGAGGAGAGGGGATGATTGACTTTTAGCTTATCCTTCGCATGAGACAGTAAAAACTGAAGTCACATGTTATAGTACTAGTACCCTTAGTTAACTTCAATAACTGCAAAGTTGTTGTTGTTGCGTTGTTGTTTAACGTCCCACTCAAGAATATTTTACTCATATGGAGACGTCACCGTGTGCCGGTGAAGGGCGACCAATTTTACCTGTGCTCGGCACTGCTGGCCGTAGAGCAGGGAGGGTTCTTTAACGTGCCAACACCTACTGTGACACGGGACCTCTGTTTTTACTGTCTCATCCGAAAGACAGGGATGGCCAACCGCGGAGTGGCGCTGCGGGAATCGAACCCCAGACCGCTCGGCTCAAAGTCGAACACGCTAACCACTCGGCAACGGAGGCCCCAACTGCAAAGTTAGGAACACTGAATATCAGGTAATAACTAGTTAAATCTCCGAGTCCCATGTTTTTACCTTCAATATGTGTAAAACCAGAAACAAATACAGTTTATTCTGCAAATAACAAGATAACATGTAACGATCGAGTTATTCCCGGTGCACTTTCCATGCATTACTTTGTAATTTCGAATAATGAAAATCGGCTATAATGAGGCTCCCTTCAACCTCGTTCAGGGCTTGAAATTAACCCTTTTTCCTAGGTAGCCCAAAGGGCCAATTGCTTCAAAAATCTACTAGCCCAACCAAAAATCTACTGGTCCACATAAAAAAAAAACTCAAAAGATTTTTTTTAAGCAGATACATGTACATGTAATTATGCAGTGTATACAGTTTGAATGACTTGATCATTTCAATTTGTGATAAAAATGGAATAGATCATTTCAGTATATTAAAATAGGCATTGTTTAAGCATGTACATAAATGTTTTTTTTTCTTACCGTATCTGAATTTCTGATGGACAACAGGGCCAGTTTATACAAGAAACCTGCAGGCCCAATAGGTTATTTACTGGCAACAGGCCAACGGACCACTGCTAATTTTGAGCCCTGCTCGTTATATCTTGATTTTACTGTACATGTAAAAATACTGATGTACAATGTAACATACCAGTAGTTATTTTTCAGGTCCTGAGGAATTCACTGTAAGCAGAGTAAACTGCACATTGTACATATGTCTGCATATTAAAAAATATTCATTGTTCAATGGCTGTGATGAGACCAAAAGCTTGTACGTTTGGTGTCATCTTTTGTATCAATTGATTCTTGAGTCAGACATTAAAGAACCCACAACAAACCAAGATGTACATTCACTGTTAAGCATTTTGAATAATCCATTTTTATATCAGAAACTTTTACCTTCACCATCATTATTATAACAATTTCTTTGAATTTTTATCAACTAAAATTTAATATCATGTGCAGTACATTTCCCTTCCATTTTACAGTAAAGCTTGCCCCTGTCCTTTGGATGAGACAGTAAAAGCCTAGGTCCTGTATCACAGAAGGTGGCACTCGGCATATTAAAGAACCCCCACTGCTCAATGACCAAAAAGTGCCTAGCATACATGTTGGAAAAATGTATTGCCTTTCGCCAGGACATTGTATATGGTGATGTCCCCACATAAGTGAATGATTCTTGAGTTCAATAGTAGGCCTAAAGATAATACTGAAATACATGTACATGTACATGTACCTGCAATTTACCAGTGCATGTGCATGGATGAAACTTACAATTTGTAAATCAGAAGCTAGCTAGTTTCATTTAGTGTTCTTTTGAACACAAAAAGGCTAAACAAGTGCTGTACTTTGATAGATTTTTAAGCTCTCTCTCTCTCTCTCTCTCTCTCTCTCTCTCTCTCTCTCTGACATGTATATGTAAGTCTGCACTTATTATAAAACTAAGAACTACGTATTAAAATCAATTGTCTAATTACTTCAGTGCTAAGTAAACGACATTTCAGTTGTTCCACATGTAGAATAAAGACGTAAAAGATTGGCTGAATAAAGTTTTACGCATTTGTAGGTATACCACGCACACTTAGGTTAATTTTCCAATTAGTTATCGCAAACATGTACATGTATGTATCAGTACATTAAAGTCAATCAGCGATGTGTATGCTATTGTTATTTATATTATTACAAGTCATCAAAATTTTTAAGTAGGTAATATACCTACCCAGGTTTATTTATGCTGATTTTGTTGTTTACTTCTTGGGTATTTTCATTTCATATAAATTGGACCTCATCTTTTGTCTTTGCAGAATTACTTTGAGTTCACACAGAAGAAGATATTTGAAGTACAGAGGGGATTCAACAACTTATTTGTTTTACCTACAACAACTTCACAGTATAAGTAAACAGACACTAAGAGCTCTTGTACGACATTACCTGTCCTCAAAATGGCTGATCAATCAACACTGCCCAAAGTAGCTGAGTACTATGCTGGGAAGAACATCTTCATAACTGGAGCCACGGGATTCATCGGCAAAGTCTTGGTGGAGAAACTTTTACGTAGCTGCCCAGATGTGAAGGGCATTTACATGTTAATGAGGCCTAAACGGTCTCAGGACATAGATCAGAGAGTCGTGGAGATGTCCAAATGTCAGGTAGGTCAAGTACAGAAGCACTCCTGTTATGTAGCACCAGGGACTACCACCAGCACACATAGATCTGCTTAGCTGTGCTCTTGTGAGAGTGATGTTACTGATGGCTATTTAGATCAAACATCTCACCCTGGAGCACTAAGTGGTGTACTATGTCACCTGAACCTGTTTGATAATTCAATCACCGGTCATCTACTTTTTTTAAATTTCATCTTAAAATGTACAAATGAATATTTTGAGATAAAATTTGTATATCACTAGACTAAATTATACCATTAGGTGAATAAAAGATGTATTTGGGGTAACACTTAATCATATATGTCCCGGTACCCACTTTGCACATCACTCTGAACTCTGTTGTAGTCAGCATTAGTGTATAAAAGCAGAACTCATGGTGACTCGTAAAAATCTTTTAGGACCATTCATCCAGTAGGCAAGTGCCTGAAGTGGTTAGTACAGAGGGGTCATCCACATAAAAGGTTCACTTGTCCAAAAATAGAGAAAAGATAAAAGATGATAATGCAATATATACATTGTAATCTTAAAAAAAATCTCCAATATTGTTTATTATGTTTCTCTTTATATGTATTCCTATAGTTTTTACTACATGTAGGTATAATTTTAAAATTAATCCCTGCTATAAGTATTAGTATCACCTGACCAAAACAGCTAAAAATATATTTTTACAAGTTTGTACATCTAGTCCACCTTAGACAACTACTAATTTTGAGGATTGCCTGCCTGTTATGAGTTCAGTGGGCATATTCTGAACAACCTGTAGCAGTATGCATCCTAAAGTGGTTTCATTCAGTGCAAATTACCTGAATTAAGAGACCATCTGTCATTTTCAATTATTTTTGCATCTTTCTATGGACAATCTCTTAAAACAGGATGGACTGTACTTACAGTTAAACCTGTTTTAAGAGACCATCCAAGAGAAGGAGCAAAAAGGGTCACATATGACAGGCGGTCTCTTAATTCAGGTGATTTATAACGGGAAAAAGCCATTTTGGGAACCATGCATTTAAGTCACATAAAACATGATGATGTAGTCGTTTGGTTCAATTGGGTGAATTTACATTATATTTATACTACAGAGGAACCTGTCTTGAGACACCGCCCTGTCTACTATGCAGACTTGGTGTCTAAAATCAGGTGGTCTCTCAAAACAGGTTTTATCTATATGATTCTTGAAAAGATGTTTTCTTATCAGTAGTCTCAGAAGACAGATTCCAATGTATATACGATTTTAATACTTGCTGTAAAAAGGGTTTGGGATCACAACACTGTTTACAGGACTATGTTCCCGCACTCTTTTTACCGTAATGCACTTGCATACAGTTTCGCCCCATTTTACATTCCTCCAGTCTCATCATAACTCTAACCAATTATCAAGATAAACAACTTTTTAAAATTTGCCAAATTTGGAATTTGCCCACTGAGAATGGGGATAAAAAGGGTGGTCCTGGAAATAAAAACAGGGACAAACATTTCCTAGTACAAAGTAGTAGGTTTGTACACTAGTCATAGATTTTCTTGGATCGTTCTTTTTTAGGCAGGGTCTGTAAATAAGAGCGAACAAATACATTCATAGCAATGTCAGAAGCTCTAGGAAGTCAGATAAAGATTTTTATGTATATGTACATGTATTTTTGGCAAGTTTTTCAAATCTTCTCACCTATACAGGTATTCATTGGTTACTAGACTTGCAGTGCACCAGCTGCTATACAATGTAACTTACGGTAGCAAAATTTAAATAAAAAATCAATGGCATGAACATTCCTACCTGAACAGAAGTGATAACATGCTAGTAATAAAGGAATGTTGAACCATTTGAAAATGTACTTATCATTTATGCTAGAAATTGTGCTACATGTAAATACATGTACATTTGACGTGCACATACATGTACCTACATCTGCAGTTCAGACAAATGCTTTGGGATGTGGATGTGTATAACGCATGTACACATTTATCAGCAGAAATTGCTGTCTATGTGTTGAATTGATTCACTTTGATACCTCCTAACCTAAAGTAGAATCCTTTGTAAATGTAATACAGTCGAGCCTCATGAATCCGGATCCCAATAATTCGGATGCTTCACCTTTCCGGACGACATTTCGAAGGAACACAATATTCAGATTGCCTTGCACATTATGATATGTATGTCTCAGTAACCGTACGCTTCATTTATCCGGACAATTTGCTTGGAAACGAAGGTGTCCGGATTAATGAGGCTCCACTGTATTTGTTAAATGTTCGATGTCAATGCTCTATCATTCTCTCTCATGGTAGCTGACCTTTTAATGACCCATACTTACACATCATAAGCTACATTAAAGTGGCTGCTCAACCAAAGCACATGTGACGCGGCATGTAACAGATTGATCGAATACAGAAGAGATCAATAAGAAGGTCATTACATACATGTGTTGACAGTTTCCACACATGTCCGTATAAAGGCTGACGTGTCCTTGTCAGTGCAGAGTACATTGCTCCTACATATCTTGCAGAAATTAAATGCTTTCCTCATAATTAAAGCGGAGAATAAAAATTTTAATCTACATGTAGATCTAAAGTTATACCCACCTCTATCAACAGTGGGAAATTAGCTATAGATGAGTGATCACATGAAAAAAAAAAGTCTGATGTCCATTTCAGTAAAACTCATGACATTGGCTTATGGGCTCACACTAACTTGTCAGATGTCTTTTTATGTGCTGGAAAATCAAATAAAATCAAAATTTAAAAAGTAGAGGTATTGTCGTGTGATATACAGTTATGAAAATGCTTAGTACACAATCTTATATGATCTATACAATAAACATTTCAATGGACATTATTACCTGTTTCAAATAATAGAATACAGGGAAATCTGAAATGAAGGACAGCTTAATTCAGCTGACACCCTCAAATGACTGACAGTTTGCCTAGATCCCAATTTATATAACTCCTAGTATAAGATAATTGTGTTTTGAATAAGGCCAAAAATTAAAAAAAATTGTTTGTTTGATGTAACACTACCCAGATTTTCGAAAGTGGGTAGGTAGGTAGGGTTTTTATTTATCCGTCCAAAAGATGCTTGTACGATAAAGTGCCATGAACTAAATCATGTACACATAAATGTTAAACTTTTTATATTTGGGATTGACTAAAATGAAAACAGTTTGACAGAAACAAACTATAAATTGGACAGTTCTGGATTCCGGATTTTTTTTCTCGATAAAAAAAATATATGTACATGTACAAAACAAAGAAGAAAAAATTTTGGGTCGGTGTCTTTGAGTTTTTTATGTGATTCAGTCGGGTTACATCAAACGAACAATTTTTTATTTTTGGCCTAAATGGACACCTCTTTTAACCAGGACGTGAGACTAAGATGTTGGCTTCTGTATGTATCATACACTGTATGTGTGTTTTAACATTAAACATTTTTCCTATTATAGACTCTCTTTTTCATTTGCATTTTCTCAATAATTGGTAGTGTATGCCTTGACTTGAATTCAGAGGCAGACTCCTACAGTCACATGAAATACATCACATGTATGTATGGTATGGTATGGTATTGTTGTTTAAAGTCCCACTCAAGAATATTTCACTCATACATGTATGTAGACGCCACTTTGTGCCGGTGAAGGGCTTCAAATTTTGCCTATGCTCGGCACTGCTGGCTGTAGAACAGGGAGGGTTTTTTAATGTGCCAACACCTACTGTGACACAGGGCCTCAGTTTTTACTGTCTCATCGGAAGGACAGGGACTGTCAACCGCGGAGTGGCTCTGACACGGCTCGAACCCGGATCTTCCGATTCGCAGTCAAACATGCTAACCACTCGGCCATGAAGGCCTGCTCACATGTATGTAGAGCAACAGGTGTTATGTACATACAAATACCGCCTCAGTGTGGACCTAGTGTTTTCAACTCACTTATTTTCTATGTTTACAAATATGGCTGTTTAGATATTTAATCGTTACACTTTATTCAGCAAACACCTGTCAACAGCAGACAATAATGCATGAAAATTGTCTGCTAAAATTCAGAATGCTCTCTCAAATCAGTAACTTCACACAAAGAAGATATTGGCCCACTTAGAATAGGTAAAGTGAATTTCATTGGTCATTTTGCATAAAAATATTCGTATTAAAAGAAAACTCCTGGAATTAGGGAAGGTAACCCAGGGTATTCAACCATCTCCCATTGAATCTTATGTTAAATTGTCAATTGTCAAAAGTCCAGCCTGAACATTTAAGGGTTGAACCATTTATAAACTATTGCCCATCTGAAATGAAATCCTCTACTGATTTTTCTGTTAGAAAATAAAGGGGTGTTTCCATTGTTTTTTGGGTTTTTTTTTTGCAAATTCGCACTGAATGACTGGTTACAATTAATATTGTGATTAATATCTGGAATGTTTTTGAGTATTGTGCATTCCCCCTGCCACTACTCCAAACTGTAAATTCCCATATGTTTTCAAATTCTACCGAAATCAAGCTTCCAAATTATGTTTTACCTCTCACTTAGCTTTACATCAATTTTGACTTCCCTTCAATTAATTTCAAATATTTTTGCTATTCATCATGCACTCTCTGAGACAGGTACTACTTCCTGTTAACTGTGTAGTTAGAACCAAGCACAAATACCAAAGTGAATAAGGAATGAGTATAAGTAATGATATATGAGTTATACTATTATAATTATTATTATTATTTGTAGTTATTTGACAAACTGAGAAAAGAGCAGCCAAAGTTCCATGAAAAACTCATCCCCATTTATGGTGATATTACAATGCCACACCTTGGAATCCGCCAAGAGGATCTTGAACTATTGAAAGATAAAATACAAATTGTTTTCCATAGTGCAGCAACCATACGATTTGATGAACCATTAAGGTATGAATGATTTAGTTTGAAAAATTTCGTAGCTGTATTTAGTTCTTGGATTACTACAGTAGAGTTGGTCTATAACGAAGTCTAGGGGGAATGACTTTATACGTTATAGACATCCTTCGTTTTAAGCATTAGAATTTACTACATAAATAGATAAATCATAATTCTTTTTTCAGGGACTTTATTCCTCTTCATTATTGCACTAAATTCCATTTAAGTAGATTCGTTACAGGCCGACTCTACTGTATATGATTTTAATTCATAAACAAAGAACCTTCTGTTTGCTAGAGTTAGCTAAGTGTTTGAAAAAGCCCTTAGAAGTCTAAGATCTGTGTGGCATATTTTTCATAAAGTATTTAATGGTGGTAAAAGATAACTGAAATAGGAAGTCTAGAGCATTATATTTTTGTGATATTCAATATTAATCTAAGCTCTAGCTCAAAATTAATTTTAAGGTATTGATGAATAGCCTGGCATGTTAAAAGTCTCAGAATATTACATTTATGGGGGGCCACTGTGGCCTAACGATTAGTGTACTCGCCTTCAGATCATGAGGCCTTGGGTTCATGTCCGAGCCATACGGCAGCTGGCTGTCTCTGTCTTTCAGATGAGACAGTAAATGCAGACATCCCGTGTCACAGTAGGTGTTGGCTCGTTGAAGAACCTGCTCTATGGCCATAAGTGCCGAGTATAGGCAAAATTCTGTCACCCTTCATTGGCACAGGGTAACGTCTCAATATAAGTGAAAGGTTCTCGAGTGGGACGTTAAACAACAATACAACCAACCAGTCATATGTATAACAGTATGTCCTGTGAAATGAAATGAACATATGAATATTCATGTTCCTGTATTTAAGTGAATAACAAATTTATAATGTTTATGTGTTATTGCAGAGTGGCAGTGGATATGAATGTCTTGGCCACAAGAAAAATGGTTCACTTGGCCCATCAATTAAAACACCTTGAGGTAGGTGGAATGATTTTAATATTACACACTATCCATATTTCAACCGAGCAATTATCCAAACTTTCTAGGTTTGCTCTTTTATCAGCTTAAGGGCACTGTTTTTCCATTCACTGACAAGACAAAATGAGACAGTCTATTGTGACTCGACGCTGGAGTATCAGCCATTGAATCCAAAGGTTTTTCTTGTCTCAGCCTGGTTTTCCTGGCTTTCCCCATGTCAAATGAGACGTTAAAAACCAAGGTCAAATTTTACACTAGGTGTAGTTGTTCACATGTTAAAGATCACTAACTGTTCAATGGCCTTTAGTGCCTAGCAGGCACATATAGAACCATTAGTATTCAGCATTCTTTTTATGTTCTTAATACAAAGATATGAAAACTAGCTTGCGCCAACAGTATGCATAGACTATATCACAGTATTAATTGAGTAAAAGAGTAGCATCAGGGCTTTTTCTCAGTATTTTGGGAATATGACCCATGGGACTGGAATTGGAAATTTTGCCGTATTTTGAGAGAAAAGTTGAGACCTTCTTTAAGTTCATAAGAAACCTGTACCACCTGCATTTTATCAAAATAGAACCACATTTGCTGAATTAAGATATGATTTGCTATTAGGAACTTAACCCAATATCAGCAATAAATAGCCCAAAAACGGCTATAAATTTGATAGAAAAATATAGAACTTAGAATATAGATAGAACAGCTATCTCAGTGTAAAAAAAAGATTGCTTTTCAATGTACTCATTTTCTATGTTGTGTCACATGAATTCTAATAAAATCCCATTTTAGGTCAAATCCTTTGACCTTGATCAGAACTTCTCTGGTCTTTACATGCACATACAGCTGTTGATGACTTACAGCTAGATTGGGTTGGGTTGTATTGTTGTTTAACGTCCCATTCACTTATATGGATACTTCACTGTGTGATGGTAAAGGTCAACAATTTTGTTCATGCTCTGCACTTACGGCCGTAAAGCAGGGAAGGTTCTTTAATGTGCCAACACTTACTGTGTCACAGGACTTCAGTTTGCACTGTCTCATCCGAAAGACAGGGACAGCCAACTACACAATGGCTTGGGCTTGAAACCCGGACCTCTCGATTTGAAGCCAAACATGCTAACCACTAGGCCAAGGTGGCCTCACTTGCAGCTAGAAATTTGATTGCTCCTCGACTGAGATCATATTACATGTATTTGACCTCCCAATTGTTTTTCATAAGCTCAGTGTACAATACGGCATAGATAACTGACATGTTGAAAGTGGAATTTAATAAGATTGCTTAAATTTACTTTAGAAATAAAACAATGATAGATCAAAGCTGGGGTTGATATGGACTTGTCCAGAAGTTTTTTTCATCTTTTTGTATCTTCACTGACAAAGGCACATTTTCTTCATACCTTTTTTTTTTGGGGGGGGGGGGGGGTNNGGGGGGGTTCAGCTTTAACCTTTATTTGAACCTTTTATAATTTTTAATCACAAAATACAAATTTGTTTGATGTCCTTTCTCTTTTCCCAGTCATCATCAAGATATCATGATCCTTTTCTTTGTTTGCCTTGGTGTGTGTATATTTTCAGCTTTTACCTTACCTTGAACTTTTGAAGTCTGTATAACTCATCCTTTAAATGCATCATGGGTATTTCACCAGCTCATTTCCATTAAATGCATGGCATATTCTCAAAAGAAAATATTGTTACTTTCAGGTTTTTGTTCATGTGTCCACAGCATATGCAAATTGTGACCGTCCTTTTATAGAAGAAACAGTCTACAATGCACCAGTAGATCCACAAAAATTAATGGACGCTCTAGAGTAAGTTTCTAATGATATAT
>JACSZP010002744.1:0-15972 GCA_016161895.1 Pinna nobilis | reverse complement strand
TCTCTCTTTCTATCTATCTATCTATCTATCTATCTATCTATCTATCTGCTATATTACTAGGCAAAACTGGTTTTTCAATCACTGAACACTGTAAAACAGAGGCCTTGGCTACGCATATAGAACTACTTTAACACTTTTCTTTCCCGTAGTAGAGACTCGAGTATCAATTGTCTGCTTCGAAAATAACATTATTTTGTCTGAATGGATGAAGCGCACTGCATTTCTGAAGAAGTCTAAATAGGAATGTGCTTTAAAAGCAAGTATTTAAACTTGAGGCGTTCAAAGCCCACATGACAAATAACTATATTTACATTTCTTGGTATATCGCAAATTTGCTTTTTATCATCAAATATGGAAATGAGAATGAAATAACATTCGATTGCGTGTACGACGGACTAATACTTGCACTTGAAAAACAATTCTGTGGAAATATTTACATAATTCAGAAACAATTAGTAATCTCATCTTTTTAAATGAAAGTTTTTTTTGATCGATTGCTTGGTGCTTTAGAATTTTTATTTAAAATTGAATTTACAGTCGAACCTGTTTTAAAAGACCACCCAAGGAAAGGAGCAAAAAGGGTCAAAATCATTTTCGGAGCCACTCATTTCGGTCACATAAGACAGGTTTTCATTTAATTCAGTTGGTCGCTAAGGCAGGATTGACTGTTTGTATTTACTAAAGGAAAGTTTGTATCTACTGACATTAAAGAATAACATGAGCGAAACATATATATATATATACAGAGAGAGAGAGAGAGATGATTTAAAAAAAGACCAGAGTAATAACCGAACATACAGATTGTAACACTTTTGACAACAGCCTCATCTAAATTACGAATAGAAATTTGTCGTTTAGAACCCCTACTATAGCGATGCTTTTTCCTTACAGTGGCATCTGGTATACGTACATTTTAGATAAGCATTTGCTAAGTAACGTAGCTATAAAATAATGATATAAACGGACAGAATGATCAATGAAACACTTATTCTTTGGATCGTGTCATATATATGAAAGTTAAGGTGTAATATTGTATGAAGTTAATAATAAGGGACATAAAATCGACAGAACTGTACACAGTTTTAGAGCTTTAAGAGTCTAGTTCTTGGTTATGGTGTTCCCAAAACGATTAAGTGATTAAATAGTTACAACATCAAAATGTTCACAATCTGTGATGTATTTTATTGTAGCAATTTCCAAATTTCCGTAATGTGAAAATAAATATAGCACGATCCTTACTTATTCAATTGCTCTCTCTCTCTCTCTCTCTCTCTCTCTCTCTCTCTCTCTCACCTTTAGGGGTAATTCGCGAATTTGACAGGAACAAATAACAATACCCAAAACATATAATTAAGCTCTTTCAACCATATAATAGCATGTACATTTTTATATCTTTTATTTGAAAGGTTCAATAACATATAATCGATTTTGATAAATGCTTAGATCGTTATAGTATTATGCGATACAATGAAAAAGACAAAATTGTCCGCTTTCTAAGGAATGAAGTTAATTTGTACCTATGTTATATGATAGACCATAATCTTGGGGCTATTTACGTTTTATAAATCCGCGAAGCGATTTATAAAGCGTTAAATGTCCCAAGTTTTGTTATATTGTATAGAATAGATACAAATTAACTTCATTCCTTATAATTTAATCTAGTAATGTAAACTTTTATTCATAAAAAAGCTGATTCCTTTCATTATCAACATTAATTTCTTTTAATTACCCGCGGAATGATATACCTGCATAGCAACACCTATCTTGAGCCTCTTTCTGTGATACTGATGCACCTAGATCTACATCTATAGGCCTTTTTCTGAGCCTGCATCAAATATTTCTTGCAGCGTCTGATCCCAGCAAACTTTCAAAATTTGTCATTATTTCTTTCTTTATAACATACTACTGACGTCATTCGCATGGAGATTGTAATACATTTGCAACTGAACACTGAAAATTACTGGGGCCTCCCTGGCCGAGTGGTTAGTGTGTTCGACTCCGAATCGAAGGGTCCGGGGTTCGATTCCCGCAGCGCCANNGTGTCACAGTAGGTGCTGGCACGTTAAAGAACCCTCCCTGCTCTACGGAATGCAGTGCCGAGCACAGGCAAAATTTGTCGCCCTTCAACGGGACACGGTTACGTCTCCATATGAGTGAAATATTCTTGAGTGGGACGTTAAACAACAATGCAATGAAAATTGATACATTGTTGCAAATTGTTCATATGTTTACATGGGCCAGATGTTTACATCATCTTCTCAAATTGTGAATAGATTTGAGTGATTCTTAGATCTCATTGAACACTAAGTAAATACACTATAGATTCTATATTTGCACGCTTTTCTGTATAAAAAGAAAAAAGGTAGTTCCTGCCTGGTTGTCCAGGGGACGTGTCCTCTATACAATATAATGAATGTTGCTCAACCAGTATTGACCGATCAAAACACAGGGCTCACCATAAATTAGATTATTTAGGTGTGAATTCAAAATAAATATTCATTTCTTTAAATGTCAGATGCGGGAGTAAGCGACCCCCTTTGACCTGTCACATCAAGTATTTTATCTCTGTTCGAGATATTACATTGCCATAATATACTATTCGTCAGCGGTCAGATACCTGGTTTTATTTTGCATAGTCTACGTAGAGCTCAACACTCCAATGCTTCTACGACATCATGTTATCTTCAGCTCAGTTTAAAGCCCATCTAATGATTAAAATGAGCTAAAAGAGCAGCGTGATAAATAGGTACAGGTATCTGGGATACAATAACTTGCTTGTTCATATGCAGACAAATAAGCGTATCGCAATCATGGTAAAACTCTTAGGCTAAAGATCGAGCGACAAAAATGTAAATCACCCTTGACAGTGACTACATTTTAAGGAGGGAAACTTATGTAAAAATCAAACGTTATTTAAATATCACAACAATCACTTGACAAAGTATATGTTTGGATGCGTAACCCTTATGTAATCACATAAGATAACCAAACAAACACAAATACATATAGAAATGTACTATAATCTCCATAAGAATAGTTTTTTTTATGAACGAAAGGTGTTGAGAGATTTGAATTTTGCAATTGATGTGTTTCGACGCAACATCAGTTATATATGTTTCAGCTTAGCTAATGACTTCATACACCAGTCGACAACTAGGTATAGAGGTTTAATTTAGTAGTGTTATTGTGTTGTCGCTTAGTGTCTTAATCGAGACTATTTTGTCCATAGATAAACGCCATGATTTGTCTGTGATATATTTATATCTCAGCTAGGAACATGCAATCATCGGGTAATTAAGGACCTTTAATTCGTCGAAACCTTCTGGGGCACATGATCGCAGGTTAAAGTATTTATTTTTATAGATCAATAAGTATGATTGAATACGCATTTTGTCTCTGATGCAATATCATATTCATATTCTTATGACAGTGCTTACGATTATAGCGAAATTAGGTTCCCCGTTTATATTAGCAATTGCGAGTTATAAATATTCAGCAAAAAGGGGCAGGTGATTCGAATGAATAACTACACCAACGTACACCTGCATGATTTGACTTTTTGTGTACACATTGATACAATTGATCATATAAAGATATAAATGATGTGATGAACCTCGTAGGGATGTCTTCCTACATGAACAATATCGCTGATGACTCCTTTATGTTTTGTTTGCTCCCTGACATTAATATATCTGTTAAATAATGATGATGAGAAATAATCCATTCGCAATTATCCAATAAACATCCAAATCTTGTCAACCAACACTGTCGTTTATCGTTATTATTATACCGTAATGATTTTTATACTCAAGTTGTGATTCATCTAATATAAGACATAGCAATTTGCCTATCCTAAGAGACACTTCTGGAATATAAAGTGATCAACAAATCTTGTAACAGTGCGATAACCCTTGTCTTCAGAGACAAATGACGGAAAAGAACGAGCAGACGAGTGCAATAAAACATCAGGTTGCGTTGTTTATCTTCCCATACAGTTCATTTTGCGACATACTCTCGAGGAATTCTATCTAAAGTCTGTCTACAACACTCGACTATTTTTACGTCTTTTTGTATTTTGATGAATTAAAAATCAATATTCTATTTACTTTTCACCATATCGAGGATCCCAATAAAATATTGCGGTATCGCTTTAAATTTATAAGGAGACGCCATACCCATCTGTGCCACAGATATGGGAAATTGTTTTGCAATAAAGAATCTCAGTGCTCTTATTTATTTGTTCTAAATGAGTTTTGCTTGTTTTATTTTCCTTTTTTAAATGCCAAGCCAAACTTTGATAAGTGACCTCTACTCTTACTGAACGCGACCACGAACAGTAAATTCACTTTAATCTTGAGCAAAGGACTTCTTTCCAACCCTTCACTTAAAAAAGACAGAAAAAATCGAGCGCCAGTGTCAAAATAGATACCGGTTGTTAATGGTTAATGTTAAACGTTCACAAGTGATGGCCATTGGTCAACATTTTGCTTCAAATTGTCTTACGTAAAACGACATTTCAGAAATTTAGCCTTTTCTCAATATTTTCACATTGCTGGAATTGATTTATTAGTGTCAAGGAAGGAAACACAAGTAAACCTTCATCTCGGAGACATCTGACATCGATCAGCAATGAAAAGTACAACAAAATACCTCATATGCAAAGATGAATTACTGGCAGCGATAGAATTCCTCAAACTGCTAGATCCATTTATTTTTTCATATTTGTCGCTATTTGTTATGTCAGTGTTTGCTGTAAGTGGGGTAGTTCAGTTATGAAAGCAAGCCTTTCGTTCACCTTTGCTACAAAACGTCTGACTTAGTTGAGGTCCTATTTCTAAGTATTTGAGATTTGTAATAAATCGTAGTGTTCTCGCATACAGATCATGTGATAAAATCTTGGTAGGAGACTAAGGTGGGGTTTCTAGCTATGTTATGAGACGTTAAAATCGATTAAAATGATTCATTAATATATTGTTTATCGATACTCTCAAGACATCAATTAAGCAAGCCCATACTACGTTTGTACCTCTTTTACCTATAAATCACATATGATCGATGATAAGCTTTGACTTGTATATCTCTCTCAGTCCATTGTGAAGTTAATTCGGTCGCATCAATTTCTTTTGATTCCATCTACGATCTCTCCATTCTCCGGAAGAACACTTTTAGGAGGGCTATCACTTGTTTTTATATCATGTGTTCTTTGAATTATTTAAGATTTTTCACTGTTGAAATTTTTATCCGGCAAAGGCGAATTTATTGTACTAGTTGTTGGTCAATTTTACAATAAAGGGAGCATACTGGCAATCTCTGGGTACTATAATTCCTATAATACAAAGTCGAGTCATCATTTCACGAGTTCTCGCGACACTGGTTATCTGTCTACATCCTAGATTACACCTTTCGAGTCCAGGGGATTGTATTTCACTCATTAAATCAATTTGCCGAGTTTTTTTTTTAAAAAATAACTTATATTTTTACGACAATGTGCCGTCTCCATATGAGTGAAATATTATAGAGCGGAATGTTAAACAACAATACAACAACAAAAACAAACGACAATGTGATATTCGACTCTCTATGTTTCTGTTACATTTCAAAGGAGTACTCTATTCATGGAAAGTTGGTGTAATATGATCCAAAACATCATCCGAATGCAAGTCTAATTTGATTTAAATAAACCCACTTTGGCAAAAGATATATCATATTTTGTATACTCTAATATTATTTAGATTTATAATTCAATAATACAAATGATTTTGTTCTGGTTGTTGTTGTTGTTGTTTTGGAATTGGGAACAAGAATTTTCACATCTGGAACGATCCATCAGAGAATAAAGAGCGCAACTCGAACAAGACCGTTTGAGAAGCGAACTTATGAGTAGAATGTCCAAAGAGATTCTGTATACATGTATATTAATATATCCTTAGACTTCGAAGATCCAAACGCAGAATCGGTCGGAAACCAGATCGGTCCTGACGCCATGAGTGATAAAGTATCAATACTTCAATGAATTCATGATTAAGTGAAAATTTTCCTTTAAAATCGTTCTGCATTTCCTCGGTTTTCCTCTCCCAAATGCAACTTTTAAGCATCCGATTGTTTTTTTCTTTCTTCCGGGTCGGTTCTTACTCATTGCATGATCCTTTTATTCACAAAACTTGCGCCACATATTGTGACGTCAGTAGCCAAGATGAAAACTATCCATGATAGGATGTGAACAAAGTATCGTGCTGTACTCCCTAATAGGCAGTTCCTATGATCATAAGTATAATAATATAATGCAAGTGACGAATATGTATGTCCCATGACTGTGTCTTTATCTCAAAACATATTGAAGCCGTTGATAACGATGTACCCCTAGAATTACATTGAAAAATATTTTAAACTTTCTTTGTTACGCAACTATGCCATCTAGTGCAAAATAGCTACTACCTAGAAACTTGACGAGTTGTATTGTTGTTTATCGTCCAATTTAAGCATATTTCACTTATATAGAAACTTCACCGTATGCCGATAGAGTGCGAGAAGTTTAACCTATGCTCGCTACTCGGCATATGGCAGGGTTTTGCAGCGTCCCAGCACCTAATGTGACACAAGGTCCGGGCACCATAAAACTTGTTATTATACGTAAGTCTGAAACGATTCTCAAATCCAGCTCATCCTGAATTCTGATTCGCCGAGAGACTGGATTCTCAGAATTTTTCAATTTTCAAGTTTTATGGTGCCCAACCCTGATCTCGATGATTTCTGTCTCACCCAAAGGACAGATAAAGCCACAGCTTCAGGATAAGAAGGCAAATACGCCTAGTTAACAAGGAGCCACAGTAGCCCATTCAAAAACGGTTCCCACTTCTATCGTTACGCGACGTCCAAGTATATCTACTACTTGTAGCACATTTACGCATGACCGTGATATCGTGGTTGAAAAAAAGAAAAATACTACCCGTCAAACTCTACTTTCTGTTTGCCAGGTTTGCGCCGAGCGGATGGTTTAGTAAGTGTACCAAAAGACCGACATTTGGGTCTCATATGCATACATACTCTACCCAAGAATGCTTTTTACCAGGTTGGAGATGTGCGCGAAAGCATGAATTACAAATAGGAATTTGCAATTTTACCCGATATGGCTAATGCATTTTATTTATAACAAAATCCTTTGACAGAACAAGACCAAATAAACACAATTTTAAAATCGCACAATATGGGTTAATGTTCTAGTTTAATACAGTTATGTTTATTATGATATGGCTTGCTCTGATCAATAAGGTTGCAGAAGAGCATAAGCTGAATTTATTACATAGTTCCTTAAAAAAGAAATGTTCTATTAAACAGCCATGAGAGCATAAATGGAGGGACAGTTTTGAGCATAAGTAAAAATTTGAATGAAAAGAGGGAAATGAAATTGACATTCTAAATTTAAGTTGTGAATACTTTGCTGTAAAGGCATCTTATTTTTGCAGTTTGCATTAAAATAGCAATATTTGTTTAAAATTTATTTGTTATTATTGATAAAAACTCACAAATTATTTTAACAGTTGTTATTGTAGAATGAATGTCGTGCACATTTTGTTTCTGTTGTGTTTTATTCAGCGCATGGTTTAATCATACCGATTTTTCCATTATTTTTAGTTATATTGAGTGCACAGCGATTTGCAAGAATATTTTTCATAACTTCTGTGAGACTTTTGGCAAAACCGTAACCAAAAAGTAGTTTGAAACCGTTGAGCCAAATGCCGTTTCCCGAGTAAGTATTAATTTAAGAGTAAGTTGACAGTTCTGTAATTGGATAATTGAAATAATGAAATAAACATGTAATTGTTATGTTATATATCATGTAGATTAATTGGTTTCTTCCTTCCACCAGGGACATCTCTGACTGGAGTGGAAAATATTAAGAATTATTTCGACACTGTTTTCGATTTAAGCGGAAATCATTGCGCCAAAATCATGTAAATCTTCTTCCAAAATCCCGAAATACATTACTCAGGGGAAAATATACATTCCTAGATAAAATGTGTAGGTCTGAAATTTTCTGAGTTGACAAAAAAGTGTGAATATCGAGCTAAAGTCGGTTTCAAAACAGAATCTATTTTGTTTTCAAAAGGAATTTTCTTTAATTAATTGACATAGGAAAGAAATAAGTGTTTGCTTTAAATCTTATTTACGGACTAGTAACCGTCGATGCCAGCAAATATGGATTTTATTAAATCGCCAAAAAGACATTATTGAAGACAGAAAAATGTTTCTTTAGAAAAATGCAGTTTATAATGTAAGCTCGATTAAAAAGTAAATACGTCAGAACCCATTGACTGTTGTCGAAGTAGCAACCCTACAAACGAATGGGTTTAAAAGATAGAACTAAAGTAATACTGTAAACACGTATTTATACTGTAAACATGTATTTATATGTATTGTATTTCAATAAGATATATAGTAATTAAATAAGATATTTATGAATACGTTTCTTTTTCAAAGACAGTGTGCAGATCAATGCATTGGATGAAAAAGGACTTTCCGTTTAGGAAACACTCTTCAAGTATTTAAGGCAATGTGCACTCTGTTTAAAAAGGAAGAAATATTCGATTTGATTGTGGCATCGGTGTGTATCCATCATTGTTTGATTGATGATACTGCACAAGCGACCCCGCAAGCAATCGTTACAACTGACAATATGTTGTTCACCCCAAGTGGTACTTGGAAATAACTGATGAGGACCATTATGACTATGTTCATAGATGATTATTTCGTAACTTCCCCACTTTTAAGCAAGCTGTACAAATAACGCTAGTGACACAAGTCACAAATTACATATTTTAAAGATATATATCTTAATTGTTACATTTGCCGGTGCAAAAAGAAATATGAGTTAAGTCAAAGTGAAGAATTTTCATCCTGAATTATGTAACAGCTGCTCCATTCAACTGCTTTTTTTAAACTGTAAAATGTTTATAAGTGCAAAGCTAATTGAAACTAGGTTTGGACTATATGTAAAATTGAATATATGATAAATCTAATAAATATGAAATTGAACCGGGGTAGCAAATTAATTTTACAGATATTAAGATATCAATGATCAGAAATTTAAGAGAAAAATTGAATACAGGACAAACACAGACCCCAGCAAATTCAGAGATAGGATCAAGTATCAAGGAGGAGAAAGCATCTCTCTCTTCCGACCAGTGATAACTGCGGCAACTGGGTAAATAGTTCATACAATCGTTAAATGATTCAGCAGTCACTATCTTTCACAAAAAAATCAGAATCAAACTACAGCACTTAAGAGGAATTCATGGACTCAAGTGAAATGGAAGTTACTGCTATTTGAAAGTACCGCAAATTCAGAACAGCATTATGCATATTCTGTTCTAATGGTAGGGATATATATATATATATATATATATATATATATATATATATGATTCAGCGTCATGAACTACAACTCGGTCTAATACCGCCTCTGAAAAACGTCACAGACTCACGTTTTTGACGCCCGTACGATCACGTCGCAAACTGATACCTAACAGTGATTCATACATGAGATATCAATTCAGACAATTTACTATCCCATATAAGTTGAAAAAAATGATAAAGTTTCAGATGTTGACTCATTTACATTACAGTGGTGTTCTCAAACAACTGCTCTCAATTTAGATAGTTTATCCCCATCTTCTCTTTGAATTTATCTTTAATATCTCAATTTGATAAAAAGCAATTAAATAAATTAGGTTTTTGGCAACAATTCTTTCTTTAAAATGCTTTTCTTTTGTTACTTTATTAATATACGGAATCAATCGCTTTAATGTAACATGTTTCATTCAAGTTACAGTGTCCATTAACTTTATTCCTTCAACAATGTCGTCATTTCTGATAAAAAAAAATCCCCAATAAACTTAATTTCCCTTACAGTCCTTCTATCTTAATATTGCTGTTTCGTTTCCATGTTGAAATCTAGCCTTTACACTTACAAAAAGGCTTAGATAATACATGTAGTTGTATTTATAAAGACGCGTATAGCTCGATATAGGGGACTCGGAAGCTAAAACCATTACATGGATATTGTGTCTCGGGATTTTAGTCATATTAAATCAATGTTAAGGGCATAACCATAGAGTAGAACTTCTACTGTAATGCTCTCAACGTCAATATTTGTACTTTATGTGTTTATGCTGTTTTCTGTCTGTTTTGACAGGGTAAATAGTATTCAATAATTTACATGAACGCTCTAGTATACAGCCAACCAATATTTAGGCACAGAGAATGTTGAAATGCGTCGATTGAAATGCACTTATATCGTAGCATTGTTTATTGTGCAAGACTCAGCTGAAAAATTAATGAAAACCAAACGAATAAAGAATTTGATCCAAACCGAAAAATATGATTTTATCTAAAATTTTGATAATGACACTTAATACACTAAATTAAATTTCAAATTCAATTAAAACACACTGCACACTATGGATGTTGCTGTAGTAGTATGGACGATGGGTGTGAACATGATCCGTCTAAGTATAATGTCTAAAATTTACAACAAAAGTAAAACGTATCTCCTGAAATCCTAAAAGTAGCATCTATCGCCTTAAATATTGAGTCCCACTGGAAACTAGTGTGACAACAGGGGAAAATTTAACCACATTGGGAAAGCAACGGCGACCAAGGACCTGGCGACGAAACATGATCGATCACAATTTTTTTTTTCACAATTATTTCCAATAATCTACGTTGGGATCGGATAGAATTTGGTCAGACGCTGAATTCCTTGTGACATCGCGATTTTTTTTAGTTGAATTGACGTTTTTGTTTTTGTTTTTATCAGCGAAAGAAAACAATTTACTGAATAGTCGAAGTTAAGGGGAAGCGTTTGACTTCCCCGAATTTCTTGACATGTTACTATAATTATGATTTCGATTCGCCAATTTATCAAGTTACGGAAATCGTCTATGTCGGAGACATAGCAAGCAAGGGAGCGTCCGCAACATCCTTAGAAATAGGTGCTGTTTGTGTTCGTAACACCCCAGAGAGTCGTCGAAAGAAAACCCTGACGGCAGAACTGATAAAATACACATTTGCCGTACGAAGGAAACTCAAAGTAAATCCCACTTCGTACGTGACACCTTTCGATCAAGCAATATACAGTCGAATTTGGATATAATATTATTGAAGAAAAATTAATTTTTTCTTTCAAATAAACATTTTTAGATACCTCTGAGATTAAAAATTAATAAAGAAATTTAGTAGTGAAA
This sequence comes from Pinna nobilis, assembly GCA_016161895.1. Classification (NCBI taxonomy): domain Eukaryota; kingdom Metazoa; phylum Mollusca; class Bivalvia; order Pterioida; family Pinnidae; genus Pinna; species Pinna nobilis. Next base: position 4,729 of record JACSZP010002744.1, on the reverse strand, counting down.
TGCGAATAATTTTGAATTAGACATTATTTTTTCTTTTACGGGGTTCGATATAATTGAGTTTCACTGTATACTGCATGTCATGGTTTATAACTAGAAGTATCTATGTACACCTTGAATATTTCACTTGTTCCGCGCTAACATTGATTTAAAAAATAACAACCAACAAGTAGTGGTCTGTTTTAATTCTTGCTTTTTGTAAGTTGATTGATTTACTATATTACAGCGCAAATAATTTTTTCTCGTTATTTGCTAAGATCAGCCCCTTGAATCTTAAAAAACGTACTTGTAAATTTCATCTTATTTATCTACAAGCATATGCCAGCTTTTTCTTGTCTTGTGATTTACAAGAGAAATCGTTCTTTCACATAAATTGTATGTTTTATCTACAAAAAGTGTTCTACTTAATTCCTGATAACCATCCTCAGAAATGCTCTTTTCAAAGAACATATAAATTAGCATTCTCGATGTTACATCTTAGATTTTCATCAGATCTCTGAGATCTTTTAGAAATGTATATGCGTGTTGAAAAGAATCGTAAAAGCCATTGCTCAGTTCTCTTTTTCTGGAAAATAAGATAAAGACTATCTTTGATTTATATAATAAACAAGAATCATCTTGTCATTGCTGATACCTGTATCAAGAGGTGGATAAGTCTGTCTCCCAATACTGTCCATATGAAATGTATTTTATGTAAAGGAGCATCATTTGATTTGCCGCCTTACATGTGCATTCGAACTTATCAGGGATTACGTTCAAAGGGGAGAAACATAAGGTGTCTTACAGCAGCTTTGACTGATTGGTAATGATGCTTGCCCACTGATTGCGATGTCGTGCTACCGTTGGTTTTTCCTATCCTTCGGATGATAGTTAAAGGTCCCGTGTCAAAGTAGGGGTCGTCACGCTGAAGTAAAAGTAAAGGTCGACACCCCTCATTGCTTAATGACCAAAAGTGCTGAGCTTAGACCAAATGTATCGCATTTCACTGACAGTCACTGCATGTATATGAAAGATTGCTGAGTGCAAGTTAAACAAAAATATTACCAACCATCCATACGGCATCTTTAGTCATTCAATGTTGGATGAAATATCATAATCATCGCTTGCTGTGACCTATGTATTTCTCTATCCAGTACATACATTCGCGGTAGAATCATATATTATTGGACTTAGCTGATGATATAACCAAGTATAAGTACGATTCATGTTACTCTTTAATGTATATGTATACCATCAGTAGTGTTGTCTCTCTTTTTGTTCAGGCTATGTTTTTGTCAGTCGTTCGATAAATGCTTTTTGGATGCCCCTTTTAAACTTCCTGTTCTTAAATGGATAGTTCTGAATGAAATATCACAAGTCGTACACCTACATCTCAAACATACAAATGCATGTGCACAGTCACTTAGCATGTAAACGGGACGGTTTTCAATTGATAATACACAACAAGAGACTGTCATACAATTGTATTTATTTTATGATTCTTTTACAGCCAAATCATAATGCAGTAAAAATTGTTACCGCTGAATTAGTTATAGTTTTTATTATGAACGGTAAGAGAGCTGCTGCGGCAGAGCCATCAGATCACCACACTTTAGATAACATGGCTTAAATTTTGTTTCTTGTTTATATATGTCTTCTGTTCATTTTAAATATCTGAGAGATATCTGTCAGTTTCCTTCAAGAATTGTCATTTATGAAATTAAAACCTGGAAGCATTCCTCCAGTACTAAAATCTGAAGAGGAAAATCATATCATCATGCCTCCTCTGTTATGTCTAAGGGTACGTGTTTGCCAAACTCTTTATTCTGTATTCATTTTAGAAAATATGAGATAGATCAATGTTCGATACTTTTTCTCTCTTTTTATATTAGTTCCCTGGTTCATTTCAGTATTTTCTTGCATTCACAGACATTTCAAGAATGAAAGTCCAGGAATTTCAATTATTTTTAAGAAGATACAATTTGCACTTTACAATCAGAGAAAGTTGAACCTCCTTAATCCAATTGTACCACAGAAATGTACATACTCTGTGTCGGTATTCTAGTTAGAATTACTACCATCTGTTTCTAAACTTTTGAATGAGGTAAACACTTAAACTTCAATAAATCTTTATTAAATACACGAGAATATGATGTTCAAAACAAAACAATAATTTGCCGCCCTATGGTAATACCTCAGTGCGTGATAAAGTAGCACTTTCACCATCATTAATCTACGCAAAACAAAAGAACCTAGGCTATCGACAGCTGTTGATGCCATTTATTGAGTAATGCGTTTTATTTTCTGTTCCTTCTTTGAAAATGAAGTCGAATATTTTACGACCGCGTTAAATATACATAAACACAGTTTTAAAACGCCTGGAAGCTAGTAATACGATTTTCCGTAAATCTCTAGGTTCAAAATTAATTTAAATTGATGACCTACTTTGTATATCGATGTATTCGGCTAGAAAGAACAAGGTTCTGACTCATTGATGTTTAATGATTCGATTTAGATGACCATATAATTCATAAACCCCTTTACAGTCATGGACGTTGATATGAGGTCGGACCTTCTTTTATCTTTGTTCTGGGTGGCAATTGATATTTTTTCATTCCCTCGAAAAACACATCTTTTCATCATTTGTCTATATGTGAAAAATGTTTTTTTTTTCAAGAAATTCATTTCCGGTATGATGTGTGACGTCAGAGGATTTGAGAAAAACAACCGGGTGCAAACAAATTTTCTTTTGTATTTAGTCTGATAAACACGCAGATTATACTGTCTGGGAAAAGGGTAATAGAACTTATCAAATTCAAGTGTCAAAAATTTGCAGCAAGCCTCATCGTGGATGTTTAAGAATTTTTTAAATTAGGTAATATCTCTCTCTTACTGTACTATGTGGTGACTGTTTTTTTTTTTGTAGCCTGAGAATAAACAATGTAGCTTACATTTGTGCAAAGCATCGTATCCATGCAGGTAAATTACGTCAGAGGAAGGTCAGGCAAATGGCATGTGACGTCAAAGGGTTCAAATACCCGGTGTTGCGCGGCAGAGTTGTCATAGGACTGGTAAATGATTAGATTAATATATCTGAGGTGTGAAAGAAAGTTATTTTGTGCCAGTATTATTCTTGATAATGCCCTGTCAAATGAAATTATTCATGTACAATAGATTTGAATATCTTTGGAAATACAAAACAACCTCGAATTTTATCGTTTTACTTTTATTAAGAAATCCGCTCTGTTTCCCACTTTACAGTGGATCGTTGCCTACTTGTCACTGACCTAACACCCAAACCTGATTAAATGACACTGGTATAGGTCCATTTTAAGTTTAAATTAACTTTTGCCTTTAATGGAAGTAAACACGTTTGAGTAAGACGAAAAACAAGGAAATGATTTGTCATGTTATACGCGATGCTTTTAGCATTGTCAGGTAACTATTTGCTGAAGACTCATTTCATGTTACGACTACAAAGCAAAGTACAATTCGGCAATGCATATAATGAACCATGATGTGCGGAATCTGTACCGATCATCATCAACAAATGTAGTAGACAAATAGAATTTATCACCACTTTGTACAGACAAATCTCACCCGAGTGTCAAAGATTTGCAGTCCACGACTAGGCTTGCCAAGTCGTGAATGTTGCAAATCTGTGACACGAGGGTGACATTTATCTGTTCCTGTACAAAGTGGTGGTTGATTATTTTTCTCTCATCCTCAAATAATGTATTTCTAAGTAGTAAATATATAGGTGCAACACTGCATTCAAGCAGACGAAAAACATCAAAAGTAGGTCAAGACTTACCGGTAGTGATGTCAGGAGGTTTGAGACAAACACATGGGGTGCGAGACAGGTATATCTCAGAATGGGTACATTGATGGATTTCTCTGTCCGGGGTGAGAGAAATGATTTTCTCTCACCGCTGACAGAGTAATCCATCTGTTTGCCCATTCTGTCTTCCACCCATGTGCTTGTCTTGAAACATCTGACGTCACAAACCATATACTTGACCTACATGAACTTTTGATGCTTTTCTTATGCTTGAATACAATATTACACATTTATTTATGACTTAAAAATACATTATTTGAACACAGTCGAGATTGTCATTTGACGGAAAGAGAAAAATAATCAACCACCATTTTGTACAGACAGAGAAATCTCATCCTCATGTCAAAGACTTGCATAATCCACGACGTGGGAACCACTCATTTAGGTCACATAAGACTGGTTTTCCTTTAATTCAGTGGGTTGCTTTAGCAGGTTAGACTGTCTATATTAATGATTTTAAAAAATGCCTAATTTAGGGTGAAAAAAAAACCACCACTTCGATAATTTAATAAAAAAAAAGGCAAAAAAAACCCTTAATTCCAAATGGAGCCAAACACAACATTTCTTAATTTACACATCGTATTCAGTTTTTCATTCTATGCAACCCTTATGGAGAAGTTTCTCAAAGGAGGGTACCTTCCTGGACTTGTTTGACCTCCGCCCCTTTCCACCCTTGGTTGGATCCGCCCCAAAAACAACAACGCTTGTGGGGGACTATGAGTACTTCAGTCCTGCAAGTTTTCATCAAATCCTGCCAAAATCAGTGTGAAAAGTTTACCTGCTATGACTATTTCTCACTTGAGCTAAAACAAAACTACACGTATATGCAACCCCCTGCAATGAAGGTTGGATGTAACAAAGAGTACAGAGACAAAATAACCCTCTCAAAACTCTGGTGATGGTCGATATCTA
>JACSZP010002733.1:0-14984 GCA_016161895.1 Pinna nobilis | reverse complement strand
TGAAACCAGTATACCCCCCTACAACTTTGTTGGCGGGGGGTATAACAAGCATCTTAAATTCCAGGACTTTTTGGAGTGAAACGGGGTAAATGCATTGTTGTAAGTATTTTTAAAGTCTTGTTGGACACTTTGGGACTTTCAGGCCACAAGCTCCTTTTCAAGAATTATTAAAACCTGAATAAACCGTAAAAATGCAGAGACAGAAAAAACAGAGGGATAGACATACTCTACTTAGACACTTGTACAGATGTGAGACATCATGTCATCATGGTTAGCCAGGTTGTCTTCAGATTGTAAGGTTATGGGTTAGAATCTGCTAGATTTATAGTGATAAGTATACGGAACAAAGGATACATTTGTAGCCCTTCATCACCGGCCCTAGTGATAAACATAATTGACTTCTGATCGTAAGGTCTGGGTTCCAGCCTGAGCCACACTGTGGTTGGCTGTCCCTATCTTTCAGATGAGACAGTAAAAACCAAGTTGGCTGTCCCAATCTTTCAGATAAGACAGTAAAAACCAAGTTGGCTATCCCAATCTTTCAGATGAGACAGTAAAAACTAAGTTGGCTGTCCCAATCTTTCAGATGAGACAGTAAAAACCAAGTTGGCTGTCCCTATCTTTCAGATGAGACAGTAAAAACCAAGTTCCAATGTCACAGTCAGTATCAGCATGCTAAAGAACCCTTCCTGCTCTACAGTCATAAGTGCTGAGTATAGGAAAAATTTGTTGCCCTTTAGCGGCACAGTGAGTGTGTGAAAAAATTCTTGAGCGGGATGTTAAAGAACAATACAAACAACAGAGAAAAGGACACATTTGTCTCCCCTTACAGGCAAATGGTGATGTCTCCACATAAGTGAAAGATTCTTGAGTGGGGAGTTAAACTACAATACAACAACACGATCAACTTGAGGAAGCATTGAATCAAACATGTAATTGGTAAAAATAGCGTTTGAGACATTACCTTGATAGATGAAAAATAAAATACAATACTTCCTCCCACTTGAACTCAAAACAAACACCGGGAAAAATGTGCTAGGAACCAATATGACTATACAACATAACCTTACATGGTAAAATAGACAAGTGTATTTGAAACGACTGAGATATAAAGTCAAGGAGTAGGTCAATGACCTCATTTTCTCAGAAAAACGAATTGATAGATCAGTTAATAAGTGTGCATCACTTACAAGTCAAAACTGATAGATAAATAGATTTGAAATCCTTGACAATAAAATATCAAGGCAGAACGCACTAAACATCAAAATGTGAGATGCTTCTTTTCACAAGGCAAAACTAATCGATAAAAAATTTTGGGACTTTCTTTTAGGGGAAAATTTATTTTTCTTAAGAAATTATCAATATTTTTCATAAAAATGGGGATCTCCAAATTTATGGAGGAGGGGAGACTCAGCAAGTATATCTTAGCAATCAAGTAAAATGCAAGCAATCATTTGTTGCAGTATGTGTTTGTATATTCAGTCCAGGTTGTGTCGTAAAATCTACAAGTTCTAAATGATACTCAACATACAGATTGTCTACAACATTGAAGTCATACCCTACCTTCTGGATTAAGACAGTCTTCCATAGATATGACAAGTTTTGTCTTCAGGATCTGGTTCATGTCATTCAGGTTAAAGGTCAGAGGTCATAGTACTCACAATACAAGATTTTCTTTCACATACCTTCTGGGTTAAGACAGTCTTCCATGGATTTGACTGGGAACTTTGTCTTCAGGATCTTGTTCGCCATTCAGGTCAAAGGTCAGAGGTCACAGTGCTCGTGATTTAAGATTTGATGTCACATATCACATACCTTCTGGGTTAAGACAGTCTTCAACGGATTTGACTGTGAATTTTGTCTTCAGGATCTTGTACATGTCATTCAGGTCAAAGGTCAGAGGTCACTGCTCATAATTTAAGATTTTCTTTCACATACCTTCTGGGTTAAGACAGTCTTCCATGGACCTGACTGGGAACTTTGTCTTCAGAATCTTGTTCATGTCGTTCAGGAAACTGATACTTCCGAGTGGTGATGACACCTGTTGACCTGTAAAAAAAAAGAATTTTGAAGATATTCAAAACTCGAAAGACAGACAACACTATGTCCAAAATATAAGATGACAATACTACAAAATAGTAAGCCACACAACAGCACTAGAGTAAAACGGACCCCACTAAAAAAGGGAGTGAGTTTAGGTGCTTCAGAAGGATTAGCCCTCCTTGCTGTAGGTGTGACACCCATAGTGTCTGTCACCTATGATTCGAATCTTGAAATGTCTAATCTGGTAATAGTAGTGAAGGAGAAAAGAAGGATGGGATTGTGTGTAAGTCAAGGGCAACTTATCCCTCAGCATCTGTGAAAAAGTACAAGCATGTTCATTGAAATTGATGTGGGATGTTAATTTCACAGACATAAAAAAACATGATGAAGTCAACAATATTGGTTTTTATTTTTTCTAACTGTTATTCAATGTTTCTCTGGAGAATCTTTCATCCATATAGAGATGCCCATGCATACCAGTGAAGGTTTTCAATACTATGGAATCTTGAAAACTCGAACGTCAATCTCTCGAAGTTCTCAATTTCTCGAAGTAAAGTTACGGTCCTGATTTTTTTTTCCTTAATAAATTAAGCAAAGTTAATCTCGATCTTTCGAACGTCGATTGTGAAATTCTCTATCTCTCGAATAAATTTCACAATCCAAAGCTTAAAATACTTGTGAAACACCATCTCAACCTTTCGAAATGCATATTTTTGGCAGACATAGTAATTTTTACCTGTTTATTCAGTAATTGAAGGTGGTGATATTGTTGAATTTTTTCAGAATATTTACCTAAATAATGAGTGATGAGAACAGTGTCTGAGAAAGGGAGTGAATAAGAGGGTTTAGGACAGTGGAATAGCATATAGATGGAGAGTAATCATAATTTTGAAAACTTAAAAGTCTCGAAAACTCGAAGTAAGCGTCCCCCCGCACTTCGAGTTTTCGATATTCAACTGTATATAGCCAACATGTGCACTTGGCACTTTGGGCCATTGAAACAGCTAGGAATATCTAAAGCACCTGTACATACTGTACATGACACAGGACATCAGTTTTTATTGTGAACCAACTCTCTAATGAAGTAGTTATGAAGTACTTGCAGCTATTTACTCGTTGGAAAATCAGGAAAACATAGAACTATGTCATGGAGTGTCAGTCAATTTTTGCATAGTTCTCATGACAATCGTGCAGACACGAACTCTGGCAGATTGGAGGATATTTCCGATTATGAATCGGTTCCCAATTAACAGAGAACCAGGAAATAAATCGTATACGGTTTAACCTGTTTTAGGTGATTTATACAGGAAAAAATGATTTTCAGAATCGTATATTTAGGTCACATAAGACAGGTTATCCTTTAATTCAATGGGTAGCTAAGATAGGGTAGACTGAATTTTAATGGAACTGAGAGAGTCAAATCATTGAATTTAGTCAAATTTTAGAATTCTAGAATTAAAAAAACGATTGACTTAGAACAGGTTGACAAAAAAAAAAACCAAAATGTGTTTTTTCGGACAAACAGATAGAAAGAGAGACCAAAAAATATGTACATGTATATGCCTCTGAAACTTTTTTCTGAGAGCATGAAAACTTCCATGAAAAGGTGAGGAAGAACTAGACACATTACAGCAGGGACTTAAAACTTTAACCCTTTCAACACCACACACCGTAATAGACTAGCATAAGACACTAGAAAAGAGCAAACCAATTTGATACTTGGGGTTGACAGGGTTAACCCATTGGTCTTGATCTCGCCACTCTAAGGAGAAAAGAACCAAGAGTTTCTCTTTTGTGAAAATTTTTTTTAAAAAAAGCACTTCAATAGGAGAGGTTCGAGTTGTTCATTGTCCATCATTTTCATTATTTTAGAATCAACTTACTGCGTGAGATCACAACGAAGGTTCCAGCAAGGTTACTTCCGGTTAAGGAAAGTTTACGTTTGCGATATTTTATTTGTCCCATAAAAGAACAATAATTGTATTTCAATGCATGATAAGTATTGCATAGGAGACAAACTAATAGATAATCCTTTTTAAATCAGTTTCAAGTGAAATTTGATTTTAAAAACATCAAAAGAAAGACAAGGGGCGCATGTAGTTTCGGAATGAATAAAGGTACTCCGGATGAACTCGAAACTCTCCAATTATAATATCATTCCCTTTAAAAAAAAATGCCAATACAGGTCTACTGTTCATTTTAAATATATGAAAAGAAAACTTGTTAATTTATAGAAAATTCAAAATTTTTAAGAGTCTGTTTATTCTACCTATTTAAGCAAGCATACAAAATTTAACAACTTTCGTTCTCCACTTTTCCAGACAGATCATGACAATATTTTCTTGGTTTTTTCCATGTTTATTAACCCTTTCACCCTGAAATCTAATGGAATCTTCCTGATATCAATGACTTAGGCAAGCCTAAATGTGTATTTAGGGTTGAATGGCTTAAGTGTCTAACAAGAGCCGTACTTATTTCTTTTTTCCAAAATGTCAAATATGTTAGGATTTTTTTTACATCAAATAGTCTCCTCTATCTCTTACTTCCATTTATTCAACGTGTAATAGCATTACCAGTTTCTTGGCTATTTCATATAGTGGTGTTTTTTTTTCCCTCTTGGTTTTACGACTCTACACAAATAAATTGACAACACTCTCATCTAATCAACTTGGGTTTCAGTGAGGTTTGGCAAAAACCCCTGCTGACAAAAGATGAGAGAGTAAGTGATTTGCAGTGCAATGCTCTAACAGTTTAGCCTTGGAGGCCTACACACCCAACAGTCTTGCATTCTACAGAAGGGGCACACAACTCATATAAACTATATCAATTTAACGATAAAACTAATATAATTGGTCCTGAGGTAAGGGCAGATAACTTGCCCGTGTGTTGTATTTTTAATTCAGGTACTTTCGTCATCATTATTTTGACCTATACTAAAGACTTTTTTTCCCAACACGCTGTCCATGTATACACATGTATATTCCTCATTATAAATTTAAGTAAGAGGTACTAGCCCTAACAGTCCTCTTACCCAGGCCCTTACAGTACAGGGGCAACACCACATTATAAACCATCCTTTCTGCACTATCCCCTCTTTATATTTCTCTACCCCAGTTCTATTTTTCTCATCTACCACCCTATTTTATTTACATACAGTCAACTCCACATATAATGAGGTTGAAAGGGGCAAGATATTTGCCTCGTTATAGCCGATCTTCATTATTCACATTCACAAAGTAATGTATGGAAAGTGCACTGGGAATAGAAATCACCTCAAAACAACCAGTACCATGCGATCTCGTTATATGCGGAGTTGACTGTATCTAGTGATTTGCAAGTTAAATTACATGAAAATATGCTGTGCCAGCATTTTGTCCCAAACTTATGAGTACTGCTCTCTAAAATAGCACGCTAAAGAACCCTTTGCTCAATGGCCATACGTAGTGAACACAGGCAAAATTATCTCACTCTTCACCGGCGTACAGTGATGTCTCCATATGAGTGAAAAATTCTTGAGTGGGACGTTAAACAACAATACAACTAGCACAACCCTCGTCACGGTCGATGTCGGCACATCTACGAACCCTCACTACTCAATGGCCATAAGAACCAAGCATAGAACGAATTTGTCTCATGTTACCGACATTGGTGAAGTTGCCATATTAGTGAAAGATTAATAGAATCTATCTCCATTGCCTGGTGATAATAGAGAAATCCACTAACCCGAGTGTCAAGTTAACTTTGTCCATGTCAAGGCTTGCTGAGACATGGACCAGTTAACTTGACACGAGGGTTAGGGGATTTCTTGGGCATCACCGAGCAAAAGAGATTGATTATTTTTCTCCCATTTATTAATCTTTACCAGAGAGTTGATCTGTTTTAAAACTAGTCTAGTATTATAACTCCACTCAGTGAAAAAAAATCAGAAAGCTCACGGCGTTACATCACTTCGCCGTCGTAGCTTATCAATCACCTCCCTGTGGATGATCGGTTTATCATTTTACACTTCCTGTCATGATATCTCAGTGAATATGGGAGAAGAAAGATTCTTGAGTGGGACAATAAACAAGAATACAACCAACTAATTTTCTCAGTAATACTGACCTGATTGTACGGTCTCCAGTAAGCTCAATAGGTAGTTACTGGTCTGTTGTAATATCACGTTGTTGTCACCCTCGTAAGTGCAGTTTGGATCGTGGTCGTTGCGTATACGTCCAAATCTGTTCACTGTTGGTACAAGAATATCAAGATCATCAAATATGTAAACAGTACATAAATTTCTTCAAAAGCATAACATACATGTACCACATCTCCAGAGATGTTCGTCATATTTTGATTGACAGAACAGCACAGATCTAGGATTGACCCTTTCCTAAACCATTAAAAACTAAAAATAACAATTTTTTGAAAAAACAGAAGAAAGTATTACTCCCTTGAATGAAGTTTCTTTGTACATGTAAGGTAGGGTAAGGCACGGTAATTGTGACCTTGGTGTCATTTTAAATGGTCTTGGTGGTCTTCTTGAGCTCTTACAGTGTGGTGGTACCACCAAACTATCTGCATCACCCCTGCTGGATTTCTCTCTACCCCCAATCAATTTCTCTCTTCTTTCACATAATGTTCCTTACATACCTTGCAATTATCTACTTTTAATGCATATCTGGGAGCAACCATACCATAACATACTGTGTGGTTAAATTCATATTAGTGTTGTCCACACAATTAGGTTTAACATACACTTAAGTACCCTCGCACTATCAAAAATGTGTGGGGAGAACACTGGACCATCTCAACAAGCGATGTTCATGTAAAGTCAAGCCCAATTAATTTTTATGCCAATAATCTGGACGCCAATAATCCAAGCACAACACCTTCTGCTCAAAATTAGCTGAGAAAAGAATTTTCTACCACAACATGCGTAATTTAACCATTATAAAACAGCTGTATAATCCAGGCTGCAGTGGATTAAATATATCAATAAACCACACGTGGTAAACGTCTTCCGAGCATTTAATTTAGCTGATACGTCAGGAAATTCAATTATGACGCTATCAACTGACGTCATTGTATTTGACATCACAATACATAGAGTGGGCTTACATTATGCCTGTAATTGAAGAAAAATTCTTTTTGACATTTGCAATTCTTTGATTTGCAAAATAATCTAGTTTTATGGTAGAAACAATTACACAACTCATTTGGATTGATTATCATGTTTACCCTACTCTCGTTAGTTAATTTTCAAAGTTTCAAACCGCTTGCTAAAGCTCACGCTTTAAAACTTTGAAAATTAACTAACTCAAGTTGGATGAACATGATAATCAATCCAAAAGAGTTAAGTAATCTCTATTTCAATTTGGATTGGTCATTTTATAAGGTATGTTTCATTTATCTAGACACTTTACAAATCCATACAAATTGTTTAAGAACAAAAATTTCACGTACAAGGCATCTAAACTTTCCAGGTCTCCTCATAAATACAGAGACTTCCAAATTTAATGTAAAATTATGAGAGTTTCTTCAGGAAAATTCAAACCTCCCACATGAAAAAATTTAATTTTTTTTAGTACGTCTTAGTATTATTGAAAGTCTAGCTCCCCCATGAGAATTAAAAATTTCTCTCCCATGGGAAAATTTAAGGCTGGAAAGTCTTGTACCTACGATATATCTACTTAATACATAGTCTGCACTTACTTTACCTAATTCTTATAGTTCTAGAGAAAGTTCTACAGTACAGCAAACTACTTTCTTTTCCAGTCAGACCTCTCAGAATAAACAGACACATTTAATGTCTAAAACATTCAAATGACCTTGAAAATATCCATGTCCTCCACAAGCTTCTCTACATTCCTGAATGGCATCTCTAGCTATCCAGCTGGACAGCGGCTTACTGGCACAGGAGAGAGCGTGGATTTCTTTTCCGAGTTCTGCCTGTCTTTCAGAGTTGTCTCCGACCATTATTCCCAAGCGGAGAGTGACAAAGTCCATGAAGAAGGAGTCCGAGAAATGCTCCAGGATGTATGTGGCCGCAAGGTAAGGAATCAGTCTCCATTGCTGAAATTATGATTATTGCATTTATAAATAAATAAAATATAAGTATGAAAATAATAACAGCTATCATACTAAAAACTACTCTGTTTGCTAACCTGAGTTTTTTGCTTTATGTTTTTATTTTTTTTTGGGGGGGGGGGGGTTAGAAACTTTTGTATTTCTATTGTGGCATCCAGTATTTACTTTTTCAAATACACATGATATTTGCACATTACTTCCGTGGTATTCATATCAATCTAATATGATAACCACGCTTTGCGCTTTTTCCTGAGAGAGCTCTGGTAATTAACCCAATGGCTAACATGCTAATCTTCTAATCTAAGGTCCCCGGTTCAAAACCCCAGAGCAGACTTGGCTGGCTTCTCCTGTTCTTCAGATGAGACAGTGAAATCTCAAGTCATGTCTCATGATAGGTGTCAGCATCAAAGATTCCTCCCTGCTCATCAGTCATGAGTGCCAAGTATAGGCCAAATTTATCGTCCTCTACCAGCACTCTGTGAATCTCCATGTAAACTTTATTTTACAACGATTGACAAAAAAGTTCAAGTAACTAATATGAATGTCTCTCATTGGCTCTGATGTCGTGCGGCATGCGGGGGTCCTTGCTGTGGGAAGAAGGAGGAAAAGGAGGAAACCCACGTGTCCGAGTTGGCAACCACCATACCATCTCACATACTACCTAGGCAGATCCGAGGATCAAACCCAGGTCGCATTGGTGAGAAGTGAGTGCGCTAACCACTACGCTACTCGGATGCCCCAAATCTCCATATAAGTAAATGATTCTTCAGTGGGATGACAAACAATAAACCAACAAACCAAATAACATGTTTCTGTGTGTCATATTTACCTGAAGCTGGTACTCAATCACGGGTATTTCTTCCTTGTCACTTGGGCCAAACTGTCTCCTGGCACAGGAGTACCTGATGGCTATGGGCATACACAACTTGAGGTTACAGGTACACATTCCCGTGATTCCGACTCTCCCTCCCGACAGCGCTCCCAGGGAGGCGCCAAACCTCTTACTAGGATCCTGGTGATAATCAAAAGTATTGTAAAATGTCATTCTTGTCTCTTTAGAAAACATGTACAGTGAAAGTTGTATATACTGACCTCCTGAGGAACATATTAAACTAGCCTTTACAGGGAGGTGAGCTTTAAATAGAGGTTGATCTGTATGTAGATGGTACTATTGGGGACAGCATAAAATGGTCTTTGTGACCAGATGGGCTTTATACATGTATACAGGTGGTTGCTGCAGGAACATTTTCTTTAGATGTTGTTAGACATTAAGAAAAAGAAAAAAAAGACCAAAGAGTTTACAATGGAAATTGATAACCTATAGGTAAAAGTACTATAAAAGCCCCAGGGTGAATTTAAAACAATAATAACTCTACACTCTGAAAATTACATCTACCTATACAGCCAATTCCTTTTGAGGAGTACTGTATACAGGGTAATTTCGCCCCCATTTATTTTGGCCACCATTGTCAGTGGGCGAATTCAAAACTGGGTGAATTGGAAATGGTATATTTATCAAATAGAATTATTATGATACTGGGAGAATTTAAAATGGGGCGAAACTGTTTACAAGAGTATAATTATAATCCAATTTCTTCCAAAGGGAAGTATTCTTTTTAAAAATATAACAAAGCACTGTTTCCACAAATTTTCATTGAAAATCAATGATTTGGATTTTCAATGAAATTTTTCATGATACACATGTAAAAATATGTAGAAGCTAGTGTTACTGCCATCATCTATTGATTATAGTCAAGGGGCCAAAAATTTGTGGAAACCGAGTGCTTTGTTATATGTTTACAAGAGCATTAGAGCAAAAATAATAAGGGGCTAAAATAACCCTCAATACAGTAAGTTTATCATTCATATGTAGACCCATTACAATGTAGCAGCTACATATAAAATGCAAACCCCTTCCTCTGATTTCAATATTCTATTTATTTTCAGATTCTGTGTTTTTTTGCCAGAATTACAATTTCGGAAAAGTAAAAAAAGAATGACAATCTTAAGGAAGAAAAAAAAACCTACAAAGAACTGAAAATGTTTGTAATAATTCACTGACATCACTGGAACAAATAGATACTCTTGAGAAACAACAACAAAACAACAACAATTCGTTTAGCTGATTCAGAATAATCACATGTTCGAGTTAATTTATATAGAGAAAGCACAAAAATCACACAAACTAATTGCCAAAAAAAACCCCAACTTTTCAATAAACCCATCATTTAATAAATGTCTCTTGTAAAATAAAAAAAGGTGGGAACAAATGGCCAAATTATGACAAGGATACTTAACCCTTTCAACCCCAAGTATCAGAATGGTATGCTCTATTCCATGGTCTGGACCAGTCTATATCGGTCTGTGGTGTAAAGGGTTAACAATGACCATTAGTTATAGATTATTGCAAGGTAGGTAACTCTTACTAATTTTAGATTAGAAAGAACCTAAAATAGCTTATTTTCTTTAACATCTCACTCAGTAATCTTGTAAATGTTATGGAGACATCACTAAATGCCGGAAAATACTTCAAATATCAGCTTATACTCAGGACTGTTAAGCATATTTCATTTTTAAAGATGAGCTCTCAACAATTAACAGCTCTCACAGAATCTCGCATTTCAGACATGACCAGCAGTGAGTGGCCTAATCAGGATCCCATCAGAGAATGGAGTTACCTAAAGAGGATTGAATTTTCCTCACTCTTTTGGGAATAGGGCCTGGGCCTTTTGAATTGGGAATTTCAACAACATTTTATTGAAATTGGGAAACCTAGAAATAAACAAAACTCTAAAAATACAAGAATTTATTCAAATTCATTGACATTTGACTTCAATTGGGAAATTTTGACTGCAAATTTGGAAAAATGCATTGATTTGGGATTGGGAATGAGACCTCATTTCGGCCCCGTATGACACGGTGGAAAAATCCCTGCTAAATAAGGTCTATTGAGGCAGATATCATTTCAATGATGCCTAGTGCTTAGAAATAGCCAAAGCAAGTTGTTCTCTTATGAGAAAGTGATGAGAGTTTAAGGGGAGGCGTTACTTAAAAATACTGCAATTGTCTAAAAATCCGTCTCCAGTTAGCATTTTGAAGTGCAAGACTAGTATAACCTACTCTGTAATACACATTTAATTAATGAGACAGATGAAATATTACAGTCAAACCTGCCTTAGCGACCAACTGAATTAAGGGAAATCTGTCTTATATGACCTAAATGAGTGGTTCCCAAATTGGCTTTTTCGTACATAAATCACCTGAATTAAGAGACCACCTGTCATATGTGACCCTATTTGCTCCTTCCTTTGGATGGTCTCTTAAAACAGGTTTGACTATATTATCAAAGTAAAGTGAAATATTTCAACATAAGTTTACGCAACTGAACTTACATAGTTAACAGTCTTTTGTAGGCATGCATTACAAGGCCTGCCTTTGAGCCAGCTAGGGATCATGACTTTGCTCCTCGATAGAGCATGGTTAGTATTTCCTGTCCTTTGAATGAGTCAGCAAACGCTAAGGTCTTGTGTTATAGAAGGACTGACCATACCGATGTTCTGGTTCTCCAAATAGCCTAGGCATGTTTCGCCTCAATCACTCATCAATGGCTATACATGTATCAATGCTGTATGAGCATGAGCCAAAATTTGTAGCCCTTTGCCAGCATTCTTGGACATCTTTATATCAGGGGAAAAATTGTCAAGTGGAACATTAAACAACAGTTAAACACAGACACAGCCTTACCTTGTATGGAGTCACATAAGTGCCATCAGGTTTAACATCCCCGGTCTTGTTCAGCAGGTACTCCCTTGGGATACGGTACTTGTTAAAGGACATGAACCTACAAATGTTATCATATTATATGTGAACGATTTACTTTCAATGATATATAAATAAAACATTGATGTAGGGTTTTTTATAGAATGATAAAGAAATATAGAAATTATTCTGACTACCTTGAGATTCTGAGAGTTACAAACCAAATATGGGAATTATCGTAACAAAAAAAATTATTTAGTACACTGACAGAGAAATGTTAACTGAAGTGAAAACTGACATAATTTAACAGCTCTTGTCATTTCCTCTTATATCATTCTAATTTATGCATCATGAAATGTTTTACATATAGATATATGTTAATGTATTTACTCCGTGGTTAGTATGTTAACCTTCCAATCATGAGGTTCTGGGTGAAATCTGCAAGGGGTCACACTACAGTTGGCTTTCCCTGTCTTTTGGATGAGACAGTAAAAATTGAGGTCTCAGTATTTTGAGTGTCACAGTAGGTGTCTGCATGTTAAAGAACCCTCCCTGCTCAATGACCGTAAGTGCCGAGTAAAGGCAAAAGTTTTGCTTAAAGACCATCACAGAGTCAGTCTGCTGGTTCTTTCTTAGGCTAACATATGTCTACCTCACTTAGGAGACCACCTCACTTATTAAACAAATAATAGACAGTCATTTTGGGTCGTGGTCTTAATAACGATATCCTACTGCTTACATTGTACGTGTCTGTATTTATTTATGTAAATATGTATGAAAATTTTCTGATCTAAAATCAGATATTCCTTAAACTTAATAAGTACAAAAGATTGTTATAAATGTACAGGCAGTGTTACTACTGAAATCAACAAAGTCTGTATAAAAACAAACAGAAGTGAAAACTAGAAGAAATTGTAATGACTTGAAAAAGACATAAAGCATGTAAACATATAAGCATAGTTAAGCAGTGCCACCAAAACATCAGTGCAGTCATGCAAGCAGATGTACTGACTCAATTTACTTTGAAAAGTGCAAAAAAGCAGTGTCATCAATAAATACTGAAATGGGGAGACTCAATATTCTTAAGTAAAATACATTTGTAATTTCTTAAGAGGAAAATGCATATAGATCTCCCCCATGAAAGACTTAACTTTTCTTCTTAATTCTAAGTAAAATTATGAGTCTCCCCCTTGCAACTAAAAAAATTCCCCATGGCAATTGTTCTAGGTTTGTAAGTCTGTAATCTTAAAAAAAAGCAGTGGTAAATGTACCACCTAGCTATTAGGTCATTTAAGTATACATGACTAGTCAGATGTATCAGTAAGAGAAAAGGCATCTACTTTGTGATTCACAAAAATTGCAGAAACAAGGGCTGGGCACCTGCATAAGACTTTTGAATTTACATAAGTCTGAAAAGCTTCTCAAATCCAGCTAATCCTGAATTCTGATTTGCTCAGAGACTAGATTCTCAGACTTAAGTCAATTTTGAAATTTTATGGTGCCCAGTCCAGAGTTGTACATGTAATGGGCATCAAGAGGAAGATACAAGGGGCAGGTTTGTTTCTCTAATTTTAAGGAAATTACAGTATGTGACAGCTAATGCAGAATATGGAAGGGTGTACCAACAGATAGACAGACAGAGTGGTTTCTGTATCTCTTAAACTCTTTTTGCAGGAAATACAAAACTAATTGTACAGTCGAGCCACATTAATCCGGACGCCAATAATCCGGATGCTTCACCTTCTGGATATTTTTGGGGAACAAAATTTTCTAGTTGCATTGGCCAATATGATGGCCAACCACGGTGCCCAGATTAACGAGGTTCCACTGTACTTGATAATCTTTCAAACATATGTTGGGGGCAGTTTTTACTGGAGGAAGAGAGAACTCGGTAACAGAAATACATGTACACACACAACTGGTCAAGCCTCGTTAATCCGGACGCCAATAATCCAGATGCTTCACCTTCTGGACAACATTTACGAGGAACAAAATTTCCTATTTATGTTAGACATTATTTGAATGTTTCAGTAATCCAGACGCTTCATTTTCCCGTACAATTTTGCTTTGGAACGAAGGTGTCTGGATTAATGAGGATCCACTGTACATGTACACATGTTTTTTTTTGTTTTGTTTTTTTTGTTGTTGTTGTTGTTTTGTTGTTGTTTTGTTTTGTTTTGTTTTTGTTTTGTTTTTTTGCTACATGCCATACTCAACAATATTTCAGCCCTACGGTGGCAGCCAGTTTTTAATGGTAGAGGAGAGAGCCCTGTTATAAATGTAACCGAGAAGAGACCACCAGCCATCTGCAAGTAAACTGGCAAACTTTCTCACATTATCAGTTTAGATTCCAGCGAGCTACGAACCCACGCTGACATTAGGTGAGAGACTGAGTGGTTTACAGCGCAATGCTCTAACCATTCGGCCACACTGAGGCCCCACAACAGATGTACATAAAAACATAACTTTAATTCTTTATCCTTCGGATGAATCAGTAAAAACATAGGTCCCAACTCTCACTAGGTGGCAGCACATTTCAGTTCCCTCACTGCTCTTTGGCCGTATTGAAGTGCCGAAAGGATAATTTGTAGCCCTCCACTGACATTCAGTAACATCTCCATGAAGGTAAAAGATTCTCAAGTTGGAGGTAAAAAAACACAATAAAACAAACAAAAAAACAACAGCTGTAACAAAAGTTATTGTACATAAGTGCATGTAGTGTAGGGCAGTCAGAGAAATATACATGAAGATAATTGAAATAGCAGTCAGAAATTTATATATACTAGCTACATGTTATACATATGTACCCATTATCAAGGCCATTCTGTCCTAGTTTTTCACCCATGTCACCCACAATGACCCCGGGGTAGGAGTATAGGGTATTTGGATCTCTTATAGGCACCACCAAGGAATGTAAGCCATGGCAACGTCCATCTTTCGTGAACAACTGTGCGTATACGATAGCGTGCGTTGCAATCTTTCCAAGGTTTCCGGACCATATCTTTGTGGCTTCAAAGTCTGGCGTATTTAACTCAAATTCCTGTTAAAAGCAAAATGGCAAAGCGGAGAGTTTTAATCAAAAGCATGCATGCATCATCATCATCAAAAAGCTG
>JACSZP010002732.1:0-20130 GCA_016161895.1 Pinna nobilis | reverse complement strand
AAAAAAAAATAAAGAAACAGAAATAAAGAGAATTTGAAGTACAGTTAGCTGTTGCATTGATTCTAGGACAATCGGAAATTACCAAGCGTTGAAGATTGTTTATTGCTCTTCGTTTTGAAGAAATAAATCAACTCGATGATAATATGCGTAGGGATTTAATGTGTTCACAAAATATTTCATATATGTATATCTATGATAATCATATACAGTGTACATTGACGCTAAGTAGAGGTATAGTCTTAATCCTTTTCAACCCTAAAGACCACAAAAGACAATAAAAAAAATATACTATTTGATGTTTAGTGTTATAAGGGATAAAAGCTGCTCTTTCAAACTTACGGCAAGATGAAAAGACTGAAACATCACTAGTCAGAATTTCAAAGTGGTGTATGATGTTAGATGAAGATGGTTAGCAGGCTAACTTTCGCTGTATTTATGAAATTTAGAACGTTTATAGGTTAAATACGAAGAGATCGTCGCCCCTTTCTCTCTCGTCGTCATTTGGTGGAATCAGAACTTGGTGAATTCTAAAAAAAAGTTATTTTCCTTGAATTGAATTATTACGTGACAAATTTAAAACAAGGCAAAACTGTTTCCTTGTGCAAAAGAAAAACGGATCGAAAATAATCGTGTCTACAGTATCTGTTTGATATTTGAGCTAGTGTCTATTTTGCTTTCACAAAGACGTTATTATTCCAGGCCCTTTGATAAGTATTACCATCTATGTTGATTCCTTTACTTGTTACGTTTCGGATACTTTGAAGTATCTCTGATTAATGTTGTATGTTTGTGTACGTGCGCGTGTCTGTTTACACTCATTATCTTTTATTTACACGGACTTTTGATTTGCTACGCCCTCAAACCTCCTCCTCTTTCAGTCTAGTCTTGTTTCTTATTAAATTCTGGAAAAGCTTGTTAAACAAAAGTAACTACGAACTCATTCTGTTGAATTCCGTCTCGAGATTGCTATCTCTCAAGTTTCAGCAGAATGTCTTTATCTGGGAAGCCTCAACTTTTTAAACGACGTTATCACTTAAATCGGCACAAATTCAGGTTTTGAGCCAAAGTGAAAAAAATAAAAATAGACGAAAGATATAAAGACTGCTCCACGCTTTGATATCCCTGTGATAAAAACGCGGGAATTCTTGCGTGCCATGATAATATCTCTGCGTTGCCAAGGTAAAGATTTACCCGCTAAGATTTCTTATCTTTAAAGTAAATAAATAGCAGGGAAGATGAAATTATTATTTTGTGAAGAGGATCCAACGGATTATGTTGAATAGGGTGAGTTATTTGCTAATTTTAAAGTATTTCACTTAAGCTCTAGAGCATTTTTATGTAAAATTTGCATGTAAAATTGTTCGTTATTCATTTTCTGTCGATGAGGAAAAGTTAACTTTTTTTTGGTCTAGAAACAATAGAAAATCATGTCTGTTTTATTGTTTATAATCGTTATGCTTTTGTTGTTCGAGTGGTAAATATCTATTTCTCTTTCATTAAGTATGCTTTCCTTCCTCATATTGGTTGAGAATAACCTTGGAATATCATATTTCATTTACAAAGATATACTCGTTGCATGATAAGTTCAGATTCATTGTTACTCATAATTGTAATTTCGGCTGCCTATTTTGAGTCATAATTGAACCTCTTAGATACCATCTTCACTACCGACCTCTGAACTACTCACGGTAGAATTTAAAATTTAACACAATACTGATTTTTTTCTCAGCTCAAGCTTCTCAAAGAACCAGAATTCAGTGTCAGGTGGAATTGAGTAAATTTTTAGACTTAAGAAAATGTCCATTGTTTTAAGGTGCCCAATGTGGTTCTTCGCGTTCATTTAGCTAGTTTAACGTTTTCGTTATTTTAATAGCAGGAATGGTTATGGTTCTGATTTGCCAGTTTCCTTTTCATTTGACCCATTAACAAAAACCCATGTAATAAAATGGTGTGGTTTCCTATCGTCTGGGATAAGTCTTTTATGAGTTGTTGCATTGACAGGATTAAGAAGCAGAGAAAGAATAGTTTTGCTTAAAACATGCCATAAATATCAATTTACCATGAGCTTGCGGTTTTGGAGAAAACTTTAATTAAGCAGGGCGCTTCCTTCCTTTCATTTGACATTTTAATGATATTGTCTTAAAAGTCTAACGATGGGGAGTAGTACTATACTGCCTAGCTTTTTGTAAAAATTCATGAATTGTTATTTTCACATATCTCTGCTCTGCAGGAGATTTAGTTCACACATTATTCTTTTGAAAATGTCTGTACTCGATGCACACATACGAGTCGTCTGAGTTTTCAAAGTCTAGCATTGTAAATTGTGTCACGTATTATATCGGAAATCCTATTGTGTGCCTGAAATTTCAAAACACCATGTGTACGTTGTTTCTCGTCATATCGCATGTCAACAAGGGATGCTGACTCCATCCGGGCACCTGGTCTCATTACACTAGGGATTTGCAGTTTTGTTCACATTGAAACCGTCTTTATTCCTAATTTGTTATACTTAATACTTAGTTCTTTAATTATAATATATGATACAATTTTTTGAAAATGATTTCGCTAGCAGGTGATTTTGTACAAAGAACGACACCAATACTATTATGAAAATGGATCCCTTTATAAATGGCAATCGTAATGGTGACATACTTCAAAGTATATTTGCAATAATGATTTTCAGTTATTTACTCTAACATTAACTCTTTTTTCGGGTTTACTTTCTCTCTTATGTAGATTTTCTTCAACTTTCATTCCTTTTGGTTTTGTTGGTTTTTAATGTCCTTTCAATTGATTGGCCGCCGTGGCCTAGTGGCTAGTGTGTTTTACTTCTAATCACGAGGTTCGGGTTCGAGCAACGTTGCGGTTGGTTGTTCCTGTCTTTCGGATGAGACCAATAAACTGAGGGTCCGTGACTCTGTAGATATTGGCACATTAACCCTCATCTTACCAGTATTTCTTTATGTTATATATTGGAAAAAAATATGACGAAATCAGAGTACAGAATCTTGAAATATTTTAAGACTTGCGTCTAAAACTTAAATCTATGGTAAAATTGACAGGAATATTCTAATAATTTTATTATCTAAAATTTGATTGTCAGGGATACCTTTGAGAAGTATTTTTGTGAGCATATAAAGTTTTTAAAAAATTGATTTCACAATCAGATTTAAACTCTAAAGCTTCTCTGTAGTCTGAATACAATCTCCCTTTTCCACTCTAATTCTTAATATGTTACTACTTTGCTTTCCTTTTTTTAAATAAAAAGTAATATATTCTAAGATATCTATAATTATTACTAAAAGTCCTATTAATGTTTTGAATTGTCCAGTCATTAGTAAAAGTCAAAAACCACCCTGTGGATCATTGTATTCATCAGCAAAATAGCACTGGCTCGTTTATAAATTCTATAAGTTCTATAATAAAATATAATTATCCGCTACTTCCGGTCGTTCACTTGTTTGGCATATCCAAAGAGAGGCTCCAACGCAAATTAATTAGGAAAGTTTGCACTTTGATCATTTCAGATCTTTCATAACTTTGAGGAAAAGTACATACTGGTTTTTTCCTCCTCGAAAACGAAGATGCGAAAAAAAGATAAAATCTCGGGTCTGGTTTTACATATAGATTTTTTGCCGTTTACAAGTAGAGAAAATTTCGATGTTTAAAATCTAGAAATTCAAAAAAGAAACTAAGATATTGATAATAATCAAGTACATGTATGTGTATCCAGAAAATCTTGAAATTATGGTTTTTATGGTTTCTAAAAAAGATCATAAAATTTTCAACGTATAGAAAAAAAATATTATGGATTTAGGATTAAACGGGCTATTCTGATGTAAATGATTCTCAGTCGGGGTCATTTAAGTGCACTAAGAGTATATGATACATCTATTTTAAACTGACATTTTGACCTTGCACATGATATAAAGGTGTCAATCATCATCTCCACGCCTTTTCTCTTTAACAAGCTTACCTCAAAGAAATCAAATCTCAGTAATGGAGATTTCAGAACGTGTTTGGTTCCCTAGAAATGTCCGTTTTATCAATGCCCTGAGTAAAAGTATAATTGAAGAAGTATCACGGGATATATGAAAACCTGAGTCCTAGAAAGATGACAAGTCAAGCAGAACGACTGTCTAAAAGTGGAAAACAAATACAAATCCATAACGGGGTGGGACCAGGTATCCGGAATGGGTCAACGCCCCCTGCTTGCATATCACACCCATCGCACATGTTCTACGGAAAAAGCAAAAATAATATTCTGAATAGCAATCAAATACAGTCAAGCCAAATTAATCCGGACACCAATCATCCGGATGCTTCACCTTTCGGACAAAATTTCCAGCGAACAAAATTTTCAAATTGCATTGGCCATAATGGTAGGTATCTTTCATTTAATCCGGAAAATTTGCTAGGGGACGAAGGCGTCTGGATTAATGAGGATTCACTGTATATACAGGGTGACTAGAGAATTTTTGGCCCAGTTCATTTTATACTGTTTAGAAAGTCATCAAATCAACTGAACTCATGTATGCATAAATCTTACACCTCTCCTGCTTTGCTAGTGATGCGAAATACACAAATTCTCACACTGTCTTGTACATATTATATTTCATAAAGAATTAATAAAACAGCTGTTCTCACTCGGTAATCATTTGTGGCATGAAATATTGTGTAGGCTGTCATTCACGCGGAGAACTACCCTGAAAACAGCCGTGACTAATTTATTACTGTTTGTCTTAAAGGGCCCGTCATTCTATTTCATCGTTCACTGAGAAGCATTCCTTATCTATGTAATTAGTTGGTAGGTTAAAGCGTCGAAATAATACCGCGGAACACTGACTTCTTTTCGAATGGTAGTGATAGACCCTTCTTGTTGATTGGCTGGTTTGTTGCTTGTATTTTTGTTTAACGTGTCACTCAAGAATCTTTCACTTATATGGAGACGTCACCGTGTGCCAGTGAAGGGCGACAATTTGCCTTTGCTTGGCACTCATGGGCAGAGAGCAGGGAGGGTTCATTAACGAACCACCACCTACTGTGACACGGGACCTCGATGTTTACTGGCTTAGCCGAAAAACAGGGACGGCCAATCGCATCATGACTGGGGCTCGAACGCTGGACCTCTCGATTCAAAGCCGAATACACTAACCATTAGGCCATGGCGGCCCTTCGAAGAAATGAAATACGTGTAAAACGGTAAGTGCACTGCCCATAAAATATCAAAGGACATGGATCTAACGGTTGAATTATCCATGTATACGACAAAAAGTTTATAATTAATAGATTGCTCAGTCTGATAACAATTCGATTTTCAGTATACTCAACAAAGGGATGTAATGAAATCCCATTGGTAGGTTAAAAAAGGGGTGAAGTAGAATAAACCAAGGGGGCATTCAAAATTCAACAACAACAAAATCAACGACAATCAGCGGCCGTAGTCAAAACAAAAAGAGACAATTATACAAACAGTGATGCACACAACACTCAAAACTAAAATAGAGTAGCACGAACCCCGCTAAAAACCGGAGGTGAGTTTAGGTTCTCTGGAAGGGTAAGCAACTTCTCCATGCGCGACACCCGTCCAATGAACTCGATCGGAAACTATCTTTATCATATAGTAATGTTGACAACTATACCATCAAATTCTGAAGGTCGAAATTTAATTGGCTATTGATAGAGACAGATGTCGTGTGATTTGTCCTTCATTAGATCTCCGTGCAAAGCATATTGAAGGTCGAATTTAAATTAGATTGTAGATTCTTGTACCGTAATGCTGAAATAGTGATACAAGAAAGTTAATTTGCTTAATTTGAATTTGATCATTTTGGAATGTTATTTGCAGTTGTTTAAGTATATGACGTCACTTACACCAAACAAGACGATTCAATAAGTAGTGTAATCTAGGATTCAGACAATTTTGCCATTATCAAGATATTGGATCTATGCCGAGGAGAACTTTTTAAGAATGTTAAACCAATCCCTAATACGGCACTTCATATATCACTTACTCTCATCGCGAACAGAGGTATCCACCTCTTTATGTGTACTAAAGGTGAATAATGTGGGAAGTAGGTCAAATATATGACATGTGACGTCAGAGAGTTCCTCTTGCATGCTAGATGTTTGTTTAAAAAAACTTCTGACATCACACGCCATAAACCTGACTTATTTTTAACTTGAATATTAAGGGCTGCAAAGATACATCTACTCATAATCTTCAAAACATATTTCCTTAGGCAAGAGAAAATAATCTACTATCAATTTGTACAGGGACAAGCCTCGCCGTTGACTGTAAAACTTTTACCCTCGACTGAGATTCCCCTATAACTGTCCAATCTTTTGATAGATTCTTTAGGTACTGTCCTATCACTACTGAGAATCGAATCCGCAATTTTCTGGCATAATACTAAGGCAATCATTCTGATTTGGAACCAAGACCATACGTGAACGGTGGGTAAATCGTGAAACCTTATAATATCAAATTCAGAGGATTGTTGACTTATTCTAAGTCAAAGTAGAGAGATTAGACAGTGAAGGCTGTTACTTTGTGCTCCTCCACCGAAACAATATTATGATTAGCACAAACGTGATTTCTTATAATACCTTAAAGCCTACTTTGATTAACATCAGATAAGTATTCAATACCGGAAACAGCTTTTGTTGATATCATTTTTGACAAGGAACTCTATGGTGGAACTTTCGTAAGATTAAAAAAACTGTACTTAGGCTAAGCATTACTAAACAGAGATGTTTTATGTATACCACGCGAACTACTGGTTATTTCTGTATTGATGTTACTAAACGTAAACGTTGAATTCTAAAGGATTTGCCGATATGTCCACTTGAAAAGCGTTTTGTTCATTTGCTATATAGACGTAAACATTTAATAAAACCGAGAATTTTTACTAAGGAGTGTTCAGAAATTGGTAATTCTCTTACTGTTGATACGATAGAAAAGTACAATTTACCCGTATGACGTCATGCACGCGTTTATAAAAATGATGAACTTACTCATCTCAAAGAAAAGGAAAAAATTTTCCGCGGATGTCCTTTTCAGTTCTTGGCAAGACTCGGTTCTCTTTTTTTATTGACTGCAGTTGCGTGGGTGTGGCCGGTTAACAGCGGCAGCGTTGTTCTTCCGTATCACCTGGTCTGACCCATGAATTTCTACAGGTTCTTGTTTGTCCAAAATTAATCGAATCTTTTTTTTGAATCTAGGTCAATCGTCTACTTGGAATCGTTATCTTCAAATTCTAATATTACTCATTATCTCAGTTTTGTTCTTGTTTTAGCTTTTCTTCATTTTTTTCAGCCCTTATATATTGCACGCGTTTACCTCTTTTGTCGTTCGGATTTATATTGTTAATCTTTGCAATTTTTATCGTTCATGTACTGTATACGAATATTGGGTTATTTTCGCCCTAATGCATTTGCAAACAGTTTGACCCTTTCTAAATTTGACCATTTTCGTCATAATTTTAGCCGGTATTCAATGAATGTTCTGGATTCGCCAACTGACGATGAGAGCGATAATAAACAAGGCGAAAATATCCATTCATAAAAATCTTGGTTTCGGTCCATAGTTAACAACCAGCATTACTGGAATGTGCTTCATACAAAATATCCAACATCTCATATAAATATAATTTATCATTCATAGTATATAAATTATGTAGGATTACAAAAGATGAAAGAAATTTATTCTTAATTCTTGAGAAATAATTGTATGCTACTTTCAGAACGGTATTTACATATTGTGAGCACATGTTATGAACAAGATACGAAAGAATGCGTTATATTGTGTTAGATGTACATTTATTGCACATAAAACAACAAAGCTATCCCAAATTATTTCGCTTTTGACGATTGTTCAGGATAATTGAAATCATTTTCCCTTATTTATGATTTTGGCAGCGAGAAATGGAATAATACATCTCCGTCTGGAGAAACCATAACTTCAAACCCGTCTTCATTTCCTAAAAAAAATAGCTTTATCTTTTTTTCTTAAGATAAAAACTAGTTCTATGATTGATGCCTAAACAATGATAAAATTGTGCAAAAAAAGGTGCATTCCTGATAATGACGTGAACAGGTGTTGAACAGCAAACTTCAAATGGTTTGAATTATTTTAACCGTTACCGGATGAGTCTTATTCCCAGATTGGAAATACTTTACAAGACGGGTGCCGCGCGCGGAGCAGGAGTTGCTTACCGTTCCGAAGCACCTTCATGTATCCCTGGTTTAGTTGGGATCGTGTTAGTCTATTCTTTTCTTTCTTTTTTTTTCTTTTTTTCACGTCTTGTTTTGTGAATTACTTTCGTGTTATTTCCGTTTTTCGTTTGGCCATGGTGTTGCCTTTTTCGATTTTTGCACTTTGAATGTCCCCTTGATATCCTCACCAGTCAACCTTTCTACAATATCTAGTCGAAATACCAGATTATTCAAATTTTTCAATCTGCTTACTTAGAGAGATAGCAAAACTCGAAGTTCCACTGTTCGTAAAACAAACACTTATAGAGATTATATTAATCTATTATGGACCTCTCCCAAGGGAACTGTTCTCCTATAGTGTTGAGGGAGAGATACATAGTAGATTTAGTACATCACATTACATGTGTGTGTGGTTTTTTTCCCAAGAATAAGAAATAATGGATAGTTTTATATCAACTTAATTGAAACTTAAGCCATATAATATTGTAATAATATCAACAAATTCAAATCATTTAACCCTTTTGCTGCCAGAACTCTGTCGCATATGTGTCATTGCCAGAACTATTGACGTCACGTTGGGTTTTCGCGGGTATAGTATAGGTATAGTACCTAGGTATAGTCCCGTTGCGACGTATAGTAATCCCGTAGTCAAGACAGATGATTTCTATACTAAATTGTAGTCACGTTGTTATCCAATGATAATTAGAAAGTTAAACGAGACGTACTTGTGATGTACTGAACCGGTATATGCGGTATATATGTACGGTCGAATATGTTTCTCATATAAAATCCTCAAAGAATGCACGAACAAAACCATGACTATCAAGCACCTACAACCTACTAAACGGAAGGTCGGTTGAGGTTTTCTGGATCCACGTTTAAATCAAGTATGTGACACTCTTGTATAGACATGTATTTACATGTGTTGCTGTGTATATTGATGGTTGTATAGTAATATCTCGTTTTAGTTTGGTCATGGTGTGTTGTCTGTTGTTAAGATTTTTTAAAGTTTTGAATGCTCCCTTCTTTAACGTGATGGTTTAATTTCAAACACCTGAAATTGATTTGTCACAGACCAACTTGATTTCAGGCATAGTCCGAATGAAAATATGTGATGTTGTCTCTTAACTTAACTCAGCTCCCAGCATTACAATGAACTCTTAAATTAGCTTATAGTTAGCCATTAACTACAAGTTAAAATGTTTGCTCGGAATTTGCTAACTACATGTTTTAATGCTATTGCAGGATTGTTTAATTAGTTAATTACGAATTAACTTATAAAACTTTTAGTTTAGAGATACCACAACCATATATTTTACCATCAGTAAGTTCATAGTTAAATTTAACTACGAATTAAACTTTTGTGCAACTGGGATCAGCACCCAGTTGCGCAATATAGTTTAACTCATAGTTAAATTTAACTATGAACTTATTGGTGGTTGAATTTATGGTTGCAATAACTTTAAAATAAAATTTTTATTAATAAACTCGTAATTAACTAACAAAACAACCCTGCAGTAGCATTAAATCATGTAGTTTGCAAATTACAAGCTAGAATTTTTAATTCTAGTTTATGGCTAACTACAAGTTAATTTAACAATGCATTTTGCAACTGGGACCAGATGTTTAATACTGGATGACAACACGTGGAAAGTTAAAAAGGTATATTGGTCAAATAAAGCAGGTTGTCTTTAAATTAATGAGTCACTAAGGAAAAGAAGAATGTGCGTCCGAATCAATGAAAAGTTTTGGATGAGTCAGTTCGCCAATTTTGAATTCAAATTGGGACTCGGGTAGATTCCTCGGTTTTTTCGGCTGAAACAAAAACAAAAAAGTATCGTGACAGGGTTCCCTTTGCCTTAAATATTTATAGGTCGTAATGTGCGAAATCGATCGTTACCAAATTATAACATAATTAAAACTGAGTAGCACAAAACAACGATGGAATAAGTAACCAAATAACGTGATTCTTGGGTGGGACGTTAAACAACAATACAACCAACCTAATAAAATGAGTGTAAAGTAAAAAGCCATTATTTTTTATGCTCTAATAATATCTACGTGCCATTAATTAATAACAAAACATTGTATGTAGGTTTTTAAAATGAGAATTCGTGATTTATACCCGAGTTTCTATAGAAACTTTTGAAAAAGCAGACGGATTTCTACTCGTGTGAATTTAACTAAATATCGTATGCATTTAAAACTGTTTGTGATAACAAAGGCTATGGTGTTATATTTATATTTTGTTGGTGTTTATTTAATCAAAATAAATATAAGTGAAGTAGATATTGAAAATCCAACGAATTCCCCCCTTATCGAGCCTCGCTGTCAATCAACTTAAATTACAACTTTCGCCAGCTTTTTAAATAAGTTCATTTGATCAGTGGTGGTTGGTATTTAGGCCGATTTTCGTGTCCATTTTTCTGGATCTTATTAAGTGGCACTATCTTTACTTAAGACTACGTTACTCAAGACTGTTTTATGGGATGGTGAGTTATTACACATCTTAACAAGTGTCAGTCTTCATATTTGCTCAATGATATACGGTACGTAGGGAGCTTGTTATGTACTTTCCGACCGGCTCATATCTCCCTCTGGATTATCAGATGGTAAGTGTCTTAATATGTTGTAATTCACAATCCAGCTCTACTTCCGTTTTTATTTTCTTTTTAAAAACGTTGATGAGAATCTCAATGACAGTACATGTTAGTCCGTTAATATAAGCCTTTGCAGCTTCAAACTACTTACTATTTTCAACGTTTTTTGTAAGATATTGCATTTCCTGGTTTAACATCGACAGTAAAAATCAGATATCCGATAGAAAATGTTGAAAGAAAATAATTTGAAACCAACGAAGACTTACTTTATAGGACGATAACACACGTGCGGCAATTCTGATGTATGTACTGGTATGTAAACTGAGTATCTTCCTCCTCGGTATTTTAATTTCCATGACTCAAATAATTACTGATAATGAAACCTGAATAAGGTATTAGTTATATACTTAGCATTATTCAATATATATCAATCGTATTGCTATGAATGTATAATGACTATTACCCTGAGTTATCCAATTTATTTTTATTTATTTATTATTATCGTAACCCGAACGATCGTTCACCGCTTAATTCCCACACTGATAAACCTCGAAATTTGACTTAATTAATTATTAACGATTTATACATAGATTTTTGGTAAATACGTGGATATGTATCTACATTTACATTATACGTTGAACTACCAACAACATCGATGACTACTATGTATGTATGTATGTATGTATGTATGTATGTATAAACACAATGATAATTCTCCCTCCTTCCTAGTTTGTTCCATTTTAAGAATGTCTGGGAAGTGGTTATGATACATTGTTGTTGGTCGCCGTGAGTGTAATAATGTCTGATAAGTATCTATACATAAGCCTCCTGTAATACGATCCCTGGAGATATCTTAAGGATTTGATGTTAACAGCTTATCTACAGCTGTTAATGGAAAGTAATTCAATTTGTTGGAACTTCTTTCCTCCTCCACGGAAAAATAAAATGTTAAAGCATACGGAGGTTCCCTATGGGATGTGTGGAGCCTTGGTAATTCGGACACTTTCGTTCCCGAGCAAATTGTCCAGATAAATGAAGCATCCTGATTACTGAAACAACACCTCAATTACAACAATTAAATATTAAGAATTATGTTCCCAGAAGGTGAAGCTGATTAATAATCCTGCAATAGCGATCGCCTGTCGTCAAGGCCGTTTTTTTCAGTCCCAAATAGTACCACTTATGATGAAACCAACCTCCTTCTGCTTGTATTTACATTGTAATTATTCAGGTCTAAATAAAAACAAATTGAGCACGTACTAGATCCACGCATGACATTTGTATTAAGTTCAAAAACTGAGGAAAAACAGTTGAGTTGAGTACAATGTATTGATTTTTCTGCCCCTGACCCTCACCACAAAGGTGTGGGATTAATTCCTAACAGACATTAGTATCGAGTGTTCTGTACTTGTATCTGTGAGTTACTTGGTTTATTCCTCATTCCTTATCTTGTTTAATACGACCCCATTTCATGGCTCATTTGCATGCTATTATATATCATTTGAATGTTAATTAAATTGGGGATCAACATGTCGCTGATATGTAAGGTCTGATTGATAGACGGTGTAACTGTATTGTGTAATTAGGCAAAACCAGGGCAGTAAAGCTACGTCCATCAAATAAGTACTGATCAGTGCATTTAAGTCACATGACATTTTTCGTGAAGTTTTTCGGAACACTTAAATTGATACTTATCAAACATTTTAACAGAATTCTAATTGTACTTAGTGTCTCTCATCATGTTTATAATGTTCCTCCAAATATGTTCAATACTTTAGATCCAGGAATTTTCGCGGAACCTTATTTTGGTGAATCGATTGCTATGCAATTATTCGCGACAATATATTTTCGCGCGTGTTCCTGTTTAGTATAGTAAGATATATTGCATAATATGAGTTAATATCAGGTAATTATATTTAGCGAGAACTTTATTTTCGCGAGTAAGCGCTCTTGCGTAATTACGCGAAAATAAAATTCTCGCGAATAAAACTGGATATACAGTACTTACAATTACA
Source organism: Pinna nobilis (assembly GCA_016161895.1). Taxonomy (NCBI): domain Eukaryota; kingdom Metazoa; phylum Mollusca; class Bivalvia; order Pterioida; family Pinnidae; genus Pinna; species Pinna nobilis. The sequence continues at coordinate 7,298 of JACSZP010002732.1, read as the reverse complement.
AAACTTACAGGTGATTTTATAGTACATTGTATTTAATAAGATTTCTGCCTGAGAGCCTGCTTCCCTCTTAGGGGTTCTGCCTTGTGCTGTTCCCTTTCCCAAAGGGAAACATAGAAATGACGAGATTTAGAGAGGAGCCAATATGACAGAAGGCCAAAAAAAAAAAGACTATGTACAGTGGAACCTCGCTATTAAGACCACCCAAGTGGCTGAAATTGGTCACTAGTGAGGTGGTCTCCTAAGTGAGGTTGAAATAGCCTAAAATAATGATAAACAGACTGTATTTTGTCGGTCTGATTAGTGAGGTGGTCTCCTAAGTGAGTTGGTCTTTAGGCGAGGTTCCACTGTATATATTCCGCTCATGACTTTAAATCCTTGGCTTAGAGGGAAGAGTGAATGTATTTTATATCCATTTTGCTCTTTTATTTTTTAAAGTTTCAGTCTTTCTAACCTCATTATTGGAGGATTATTTCGTTGGATTTGGAACTTTTCCTCTTCGGAACAACATAAAATTTGACCTAAAAGCAATTTGAATTTTGCACAATTTTATAGGAAGAAAAGGGGCCCAGTGGTCTGTACATTAGTAAATATCGGTTGAAGAATGGAGAGAGCTAACATGTTTTAGTGTGCAACATTTTGATATGTTTATTTATACACTGCATTTGCTGAGTCGACATCAACGTCCTGTCAACGTTTGAATTGATTGCGATCACTATAAAGCCATCGCACCTGTTCCACTCCGCTGTCTGATTCTCTTATATCAGTGATAAGCTTGAAACATGACTGACTGGTATTTCCTGTCGGTACAGAAATTCACCATAATTTGAAATTTACATATCTCTTCTACGGTGTAGATGAGAAGAAAACATGAAGATCTGATCCGTTTGTCTATCATAATTATTGAATATTGTCCATGGATAAGAGCCACAAGTATAGACGACTTAAGTAACAGAAGTTGCTTACCCTTCCGAAGCACCTGATTTTATCCCCGGTTTTTGTTACGGTTTGTGTTACTCTACTTTCGGTTTTACACGTCATTTGTGGATTGCTGTTTGTGTTATTGTCTCTTTTTGTTTTGGCCACGGTTTTGTCTTTCCCTTTGATTTTAAAATTTTGATTATCCGCTGGGTATCTTCTGCTTTAACCTTTTTTTATACCCAGAAGAAAAGAATGCAAATGCTGTATATCGAGTTTTATTCGCGAGAGTTTTATTTTCGCGTTTTTCCGCGAGATCACAAAAAAATTCTTGCTCTCTAAATTAACCTGATATTAATACACACCGTACAACATACATTATTAATCTGCAGTCGCACAAAAATATAGTAATGCGAATTTCTGCATTACTACTGATTCGTCAAAATAAAACTTCGCGAAAATGTAGGTTTTCAGTTCCTCATAGCACTGATTATCAAAAAGTTACACTATTTTCTTGTGATTTTCTTGGGTATACTTCTTGTAATATACAGCTATAAAAATGTGTAAGATTAGGAGGGTGACTTGTAGTTTGACTATCATGTATATCAAACACGAAAACTCTTTTCTACAGTCGACAGGGACTCAGGCCAAGTTTTCCATTCTGGAAAAATTTCCCAGCATATTCATGGGAAAAAAGAGGCTGTACCTTGTTTATTTTCTGAACGTCTATCATTTCCATTGCCAATAAATCTGAACATATACCTGGGGATGCCTATTACAGTTTCAAAGGAAGACCAATATCGAGGAACTTCGCCTTACGTCCACATCACTTAGAAGACCACCCCAGTGATCAGACCAATTTCAAGTCAGTAAATTAGGTGGTCTTGATAATGAGGTTCCACAGTATGCATTTGCATTTTGGAAATTAAAAAATTTACAGCTTCTCAAACAAATAAGAATATTACATTCTGCTCTTGGAATATATCTTATAAAGCCCCGTTCATGTGGCAAGATTTGCATACATGAGTAAAAATACATAGGTATGTAAATTTACTTAGGTGTGCAAAAATGGTACATGAACGCGTTTGCACAAGTAAGTAAATTTGCATGTGGAGCAAATTTGCACTTACTTGAGAGGTAGTGCAAAAGTAAATTTACATATTTGTAAATTTACATGCTATGCAAATTTGGTGCATGAACGCATATTAAGTTTACTACAAAACTGATCTTTTTATTGTCTAAAGTGACAGTAGTGACCCTTCTCCCATAAGCTTTTGTGTACTGTACACACATCATGGACACAGTTCCATTCACTTGATATAGAAATCTCAAAGAGATTGCCAACTGCCTCATATTCTGCCGAGGAAGCAAGCAATACGTTGCGATGGAAACTCTATGGTTTACGTCCAGAGGAGTATTGATAACTCGATCCCCTTTTCCGCAAGTGACAAAAATATGTTGCATAAATATATATGTACACATTTCTTTCCTCATTCTAAAATTTTCAATCCATTGCTGATCATTAAAACTTTGATTCACAACTTCTGTCTTCCATACTCTTTGGTCTGCTAGTTGGCAACACTTTTCTCTCTCGAAAAACCAATTACAGTATCAAATAATATGGCATTTGTCTACGAAGACGTACTTTTCTATCTATCATGAATTCTTCTGAAATTGTGTGTAGATAGCAAATTTGCACATGATCCCTTTTTTCCACGTGAACGCATAGCATACCAAATTTGCTTTTACATACCAGGCAACTTTACCCCTGTAGTAAAGGTTGGGCACATGAACAGGGTTATAGGAAGAGAACATTGGTATATTTTCAATTAAGTAAAATTGAAGAAGTATGTTAATACAATCGAATATCCAAGTCCTAAAAATATTACAAGTCAAGAATAATGAAGGGCTCAACACGGAAAACAATTCCAAATCCCTAACAGGGTGAGACCAGGAGCCCGGAAGAAGTCAGCGTCCCATGTTGGCATACCACACCCGTTGCAAATGTTCCACGGAAACCCTAGTATCATTTTTACTCTGAGTTTTTCCAAACAGTGATGAGAAAATTTTTTTACAACTCAGGCAACATATTAAGTCTTAAATCTAGATAAGTGAGCACGAAATGCAAAATATCAGCTGATCACATCTGACAAATGACAAACCACAGGCCAACAGCTGATGCAGATAACAAGATATTTCAATTAGGAGGGAATATATGCCAAACAAAAAATTAAGGCATTTATTGCACAGTAACGTAATTTTTGTGACAGATTTCGGTTTTTTCTTCTTACGTAACTTACATTAGGTTGACGACAGTGTGCCCTATATTCCTATTATTTTCACTTATAGATTATTTGTCTTCTGCATTGGAGTATCTTCGTTTTGAACCATTTTAAATTTCATAATTTTGCCACAGTTTCGACCAATTTCGATATACCGGTACCATATCATAAAAAAGCACACGAGTCAATTTGTGTTGCTTTGTGGATTGCCGTAATGTTTTGTCTCCTTTTGTTTTCGACATGGTGGCGTCTGACATTCGATTTGTAAATTTCCCTTGGAAATGGTATCTTCAACTTTCATTTTATACAAAATTTTCTCTACGTTGTATTTAGATGTAGTGTTAATGTTCACAGCCTTGCAGAAAAAAAAATATCAATCATTTTTTGTTTTCGGAATTAAATGATGAACAAAATCTTGGCTTGCCACAGGTGATGAATTACGAGAATGCATATTGTGTTAAACTGGAATGTTGTTAATGTTTTAGCATTAGCCTACTTTAAACACCTGTTGAATATATCAGTTAAAGCAAGTTGCTAATGGCAGAGAGTTCCGAAAACTGGGGTTACCTAAACTCTTGCAAGTGTCAAACTGACTCACATTTTGGTCACACAACAATCCGTCTAAGTGACTTTGACTAAACAGACACAAATGGTCTCCGGAAAGCTTTAAGGTACACAGACATTATCACCAGAAACAGAGCTGGAACTATATTTAGATAATTCACCGATGGAAGCATAATAAACAGTCTATCAATTTTGTAAGCAGTTTATTTTGGTTTATAAATAGCCTGGGATGTATCATTTCTTGATATTGGCTTGTATGTAAGTGAGGTTTTAAGTAAGGCGATGATGAGTGCGGGGTGATTTATATCCGCGTAGACGGATTGACGCGGGCCACTTAGTACAGAACATCAGACGGGTGTTCCTTCTGCACAGCTGCATCATGGGCAATGGAAATCAAGACTCATGGGAAATAGAAGCAATGGGGACTAGAAGGCAAGACCCCCAGATAAACTCTCAGATAAAAAAAGACATTTATAAGACAGTTTCAGATGTTGTTTTTCATTCGTTGGGCTTTTTTCGAGAATGGGGTGAAGGGAATTATGTGATTGTTTCTTTTCCCAAAATGCCATCTTTCGCTTGCCAATTTCCATCATAGTGTATTATTATTTTTGTCTTGAGGATCTGTCTGTCCATAGATAGTCAGGCAGAGCAGGGTTTACATATAGTTATAGGTATATATGTTTTAAGTATAGAATTGCTCATCGTCTCATAATCTCAAGAAGATACTCTAGCTTGCGAAATTCAGTATTAAGTGCACGTGCAAACATATACATGGATATAAGAATTTTTAAAAACTGTTTACGGAGTTTAAGAAATAAACTGTGATGCTTAAAATTTCCCTGACCCCTCCTCTCTCCGTCTCTGTAAAAAGTTGATTGATGGTTTTTTAATATCCTCAACGTAGTCTTTATTGTCCTCTTGAACAAAAATACAAAAAAGAAATATCTCACAAATTATAAATTAGAAGAAAAATTATAATTAGATTTGAAATAGTTTAAAGAAAACTTGTAAAATCAGGTCTTTGAAACGATATCTCTATCAAGATGGGATTGTAAACCTAAAAATTCCCCGGTTGGTTTTTATCAAATGGTGTGCTTCAAGTCAGAAGGCACATTGAATTGCAAATAGATAGAGCTAATTTATTTTCTCCCACATATCAGGTCACTTACCCATGATCTGTCTGTGATAGCCCCCTTGGGAACAATTTACAGAGACCAGACTTTAAAGACTAGGCCGGGTTTTAGCACTTGTCTTTCAGATCAAGTTTTTTGTATTGTCATTATGTCTGGATTTCGAGCAAGAGAATGAATGTTCATCTATCAGAACACTAAATTGTTATCCAATGCAATGTGATGGAGATTTCAAAATTTACTTGTCTGTTGTCAAATCATTTCATTTGGTACCAATTATTTAAACATAACTTTTTTGGTCGTTGCCCCTTTCTATTCCGGTCACAAACTCATACGTGTGTGCTTTGAGTGTATTATGTATTAAAGCCCTATTTTTCACTAGAAAATGTAGAACGTGGAGCAGCATAGATTCTGAATTCATGGAAAATAGTCTGTTTGTCCTCAATTTCACATTCTGCTTTTTTTTCAAAATGGCGTCATCGATATCAGCAAGACTTCGGCATCGCACTTCCCATGGGGGTAGTATTGCATGGTCGCAGTGCAGACTGTCTGGTCGTCGTCTGAAACAACATAGTAACGCGCAATGGTTAAACTTGAAACCTTTAAACGGAAAATGTTTTTGTTTATCTCAGCTGAAATATATACTGAGCTATGCCTGGGGAATGTAAAACCCCTGTAATGGAAGGCTTATCTAAAATAATCTTCTATCATTTATTATGATTTAGCTAGAGTCATGATTTATATCTACAAGAAGTCTAATAAAGCAAGTACTTGGCAGAAGTATTCGTCCAATATCCTAGATAATGAATTTGATGTGCTAGGCCGTATCTGCATTGATGGTAAATCTATGGCTGGAGTTATCATTACCAAACTCCATTACCCGTAAGTGATGAGAAAACCAGACTAAGTAAGTGCACGATAACACGTACTTGGATTTTCTTTTTTCTCATTTTCTTTTGTGTTCGACTTGTAACTACTTGCTGAGAACAACGCAGAGGAATTTTAATAGAATTGAAAGTAGTCTTTGATACCTGAGACATTTTTCATGAAAGACGCCGTGTTCTTTGATTTAGTTCATTTATTTATGGGTGTTTTATATATACATGTATATTAATATAGTTTCGGACACGTGCGTGGCTAAACTGGATTACTTACAGCGTTCTTTAGAGGATGACAAATTTTTCAAAATTATTTATAGGCCTACCGCTGTGATCAAGGTAAGCTGGACAAATTATTGATAATATTTTATTGTTTACTAGAAGGACTACAAACGGGTTATTTTCAAGTTCTAAAAATTGAGTTCTCCTTCTCCATAAAAGTTATTGATAATTCGTCATTCTTATTTAAATTCTGCTGTTTCCTTCTTTTTTTGTCATGCTAGTGTCAATTTTAAATTGTTTCTATTACTCTGTTTGTGGTAAACACAAAAATTCAAATATCAATTTTTAACTTTTGTATTTACCCCAGCAGAGAAAATTCAATTATTGAAACTTGACACTTGACACATTATGAACTGAATGGTGCCGACTTTGGCATCGATTTCTTTGTAGTCTTTTAGTTCTTTCTTATTTAATTCTAGATAAACGTCTCCATATGAGTGAAATATCCTTGGGTGGGACGTTAAACAACAAGAAAGAAAGAGAGAGAGAATTCTAGATATTGATTTTGCCGTTAGTTATAAACATGGACAGGTATTAATCAATTACCTCTTCGTTCAGTATTATACAATTTTAGAGTACGTATGTTTGCATTTGTATTAGGACTAGTTCGAGGCATATAAATCTAGATGTTGTTTTCTGAATAAGTTAAATCGCTTGATGATAATCTTGACCATTTACAATGACTACATTTAGCTAGTTAGATCGAGAGCAAATAACTTTTCAACAGAAATCGACAGTTTTACCGAACTCGTGTGGTTTCCGTGGAACATTTGCGACAGGTGTGGTATACCAACAGGGGACTCCTTCCGGACACCTGGTCCCATCCCATTAGGGATTAGCGTTTGTTTTCCACGTTGAGTCCGCCCTCATCCTAGACTTGTCGTATTTTAGGACCCAGTAGATTTTCAAACATCCTTCGACACTTCTTCAATGTTAAATTACACGGCACAAAATCATAAACATTCACATAATGAGAAAAAAAAAGCCTCTATATTATTTTGTGTGCTGACAAGTCTCCTTTAGATATTTGTTTCAATAATTCGCTTTTGATTGAGTTTATTGTTCATTGAAATATCTGCAATAGCGGCCATTACACTTGGTTTCAGTTTAGATACAAATATTACATACATGTTTTACAAAGGCACTTTAACTTCAGAGACCACTGTCGCGAGAGACAATCTGAGGTCACATATAGGAAAACACCCGTCTTCTGGTAATCATATATATATACACAAATGTATATATAT
>JACSZP010002729.1:0-10816 GCA_016161895.1 Pinna nobilis | reverse complement strand
TTATCATTTCTTTATACTTTATTTAGTTAACTTGTAGCACAAATAAAATAGTTAGGTAAACAAATCAAAGTCAAAACTGTCCAAAATTTTCCGCCTCGCTTCGCTCGCCGAATTTGTTGAGCAATTTATTTCATATACATGTATTTAACAACATGTGAAATTTTAGTAGAAATCTTTAAAAAAGATTGAAAATTTCGGCTCGCTCCGGTCGCCAGGCATTCTTTGCACTGAATTGTATCACAAACAAAATAGAAAGATGGACAAATCAGAGTCAAAACTGTCGCTCGCCCAATTTCTTAAGCAAATTATTTCATATATTAAATATCATTTTATTTGATATCAAAAATAAAAAAGAAATTCGGCTCGCTTCGCTCGGCTGTGAATCTTTCTTTGTACTTTCAAATGAATAGAAAGATAGACAAATCGAAGTTTAAACTGTCCAAAAATTCCCGGCTCGCTTCGCTCGCCGTGTTTGTTGATCAACTAATATCGGTATAATAACGAAAATAAAGGATCACAATTATTTTCATTATACATCAAATTTTAGGTTATGATTTCCCATTGTCTACTACCGGTAAAAATGTGGATATCCAGGCCCCGGTCTCTTGTCCCCTCTCCGGATGATAAAAGCTTGATCCCCAAATACGCCCCCTTGGACCCCCACCAGTGCTTTGCCGTGGACCCTATGGGAGCCTTACGGTAGCCCTATACCACCGGCCTCTTAGATCCCCTGATGAAAAAAAGCTGGATCCGCGCCTGGAAAGGGTATACTTGGAGGACAGAACAGAATGAAAAGTAAACGTAAATCTACATATATATTATAGGAACAAACCCGGAATAGTCAAAGGGGGGTTTCGTTATACAACGGATGCAATCCCCTGCTGTAAAGAATTTCGTATCCGTGAGTCCGACTTCACTGTCGGCTATATTGTCGGCTGAACCGCTAAGATTGTATAGAAACTCAGAACTACGTAATAATCAATTTTAAAATAAGATAAAAATGTACAGTGTATAGTCTATATACATGTATATACATATAGGCCTACATGTACATTTATGTCTCTGCTTAACCAAGGACTTATAAACAAGTTTCTGTTTATAAGTCCTTGGCTTAACTGAGACTATCTGTTTACAAGTTAACACTAAAGTAATCGCATAGGCCTATGCCTACATGTAGAGACAGATTAGATTCAAACAACTGACAGGCATTTTTTTTTTTTATGTGAGATACATGTAGCAAATAAATTTATGAAATTAGTCGATTAATGAATTGGGCGATCAAAACGAGCAGGGAAATTATTAGAAGTTTTAACTTTGATTTCAAGCGATCTATAACTAGCTATTTTATTTGTGATGCACTGTTTTATTATTTTTTATAACATTATCTAATTCTGTTTATTTATTCAAATCTGAAATTTTACTAGTACCGATAATGATAATAAGACTCGATAAACATTCCAGGGGCGGATTCAGCCTAGGCCAACGCTATCTTATTCATGTTTCTCTCATGTAGTCGTACGGACGTCCAGGTGCAAAAACGGATATAGAAATGCAGTTTCGTATGATGGAACGGAATAAGAAATACACCTTTTCACTTTACCGCTTTGTATACGTGAAATATATAAAACGGACTGTCTAGTCAAGGGAAATAACCGATTTTCAACAACTGCTCTTCTGTTGAGGAGGTAGGAAACTTTACATGAAAAATGAACGAAAACACTCCCCACGTGCAGGCGAAGTTTTTCACAAAACAGGCACAGTATGGCAGATTTATTCGACAAAATATACGTGTTCTTTCAGACGAATTGATTCTTCTTCTGTATATATATTCACTATCCATATTTTTTTGGCAATCAAAATCATATGGTCATCAGTTGAGCTAATCATACAGCCAGATATTGACATGTCATTTGCTTACATGTATTTGTCAAATGCAAATGATTTGCTGTTTGTTTGATGTCAGTAATTCTATTCTGTATCACTGTAGAAGGTACTGGTACGTCATATGGAAACAGAGGTTAGGGTGGTAAAAGGCCACGCCTCCTAAATAATTGGAACATGCATGGTTTAAAAAGTCTTACTTTTTACAGGTATGCTGTGCCAGACACACCATATTCAGTACCAGCAAATGTGGGATCACAAGATCTAAGCTCATTGATAACTAGTGTACTACAAGGTAAGTTAAAGTACATGCAGTCTAACTAACAAGTTAGTTTTAACGGTCAAGTGAGTGATAAAGTGAAGTGGTCAAGTCAAACTTGGGTTTTTCTTTGTGGATCGTTTAACAATTTACCTTCTGATACTTAATAAGTGACCAAAATTGACATGGTTGCCAGACTGAGACTTTAATTTATTAAGCCTCTTACAAACTTGCAAGATATTGTACTCAGCCGTATTGTTTTGTGTATCTTATTATATTGATTCATGCTTGTAATAACCATAGTACAATAATGTGTATGTTTGTACACAATGGTTCCGGGTGGTTTCGCCCCGATTTGAGTTCGCACCTTAGTGGTTTTGTCCCCTTTCATGATCGCCCTAGGTGGTTTCGCTCGGATTTTATAGAATAATAATTCATAAATAGACATTTTCTACTGTGCTTCTACATGGATTTACAATGTAAATGACTGCTATGCGGCAGACAGAGTGTTGTATCAACCAGAGTATAATTTTTAATAATTTAAAATGATATAATTTTAAATTCCTGTAGCAAGTTACAAAAAAAACCAACAACCGAACGGCCAATGATAGGGATATAATTTATGTCATTTTTAAAATTTATTTTCTGCTACTATTGTATTTGATAAATTGGAAAGAAAATATTACAAAATATCACCAGTGATTCATCTATTCTTGGCCATTCGGTAACTGCCTTTGTTCGGTAAGTACTTCGGGACCAGTACAATCCGTCAAAATATTAATAAAAAACATCATTTTCTTTTATTTTACTAAATCCTTCTTGTGCAAATTGCTAAAAGAACAACTCAATAAGAATCTAAGTCGATTAGCACCTACCTGTTACAACAATCGAAAATTCAAAACGGATAGAAACCACCTTGGGCGAATCCACTTAGTGCGAACACGAATTGGGGCGAAACCACCTGATACTGTACACAATTATGGTGTCAAGTTTGAAATTGTCATTACAATATCATTATCCCTTGTAAGGAGTGAATTCCATGAACAGTAAGTATAACAGAAATTCATAATGAATCAATGATATGTATCTTTAGGGTAAAATATATTTCTAGTAGTTTAAATGAGCATGTTTGTACACACATTTTGTACCACTAAGATAGAAGGTTTGCATTTTAAGATTTATTGACAATATTGTTGGTTCTGATAACCAAAACAACCCGTGTTATATGTAGTATGGAAATATCATGCCTTGGGAATTTTATTAAATTGAAATGATATGAATAGATGTACTGTTTTTGATTTCTCAATCTTGTTTCAGAACAATCTTCGGGAGATGAAGTAACAGCAGAATTTGATTTTTTAATTGACGGCGAGTTCTTGAGACAAACGCTTGACAAGCATCTAGAAAATAAAAACATCTCATCAGTAAGTGACGTTTATGCAATATTCTGCCTGTTTGTTTGTCGTCTTAGCATACATACAAGAAATTTCCTTCCACTATAAAATCCATGTTAATGTAGAGAGTAATCATTATCTATGGAAATCTTTAAATCAATTTGAGATTTTTGTCAACCTAGACCTAAAACTTGGATGCCAAATTATATTGTTCATTACGTCAATAGTGTCTAGTTTTTTAACTATTCATGCTTTGTACCTCATCTTCGATATGTCACAAGTTTTAGTCTGTATCATTCATCATTACATGACCTCATAATATTGGTCAATTATCTTTAATTTTTCCTGGTACCCTGCTTTTATATTTAGTATGAATGGAACACTTTCAAAGATATTTTAGATGACACATAATGTCGTAACAGAAAATATTTGTAATGGGAAAATTGTTTTACAACTTTTGATGTTTGAATTGCCTAATTTTGTTTTCAAAATAGGACAGTATCTAAAGTTGCTTTTGTTTTATGGTAGCAAGAAGTAGATAGCTATGTCATTTTCATGAATGTGAGACAACTAAACATCAATGATAAAGTGGACTTGATCACATGTATCTTTAAGAGTGGAGATTGGGGTGGGAAAATTTTCAAGCATACATAAATGCATGCATTCTCACGGATTATGATTTATCTTAATAGGAAACCTTGGTAGAAATAGAGTATATTGAGAGACGTCCAGCTCCTAAACCTCAAGATTCCTTACTCCATGATGACTGGGTCAGCTGTCTACAGGCGTGTAAAGAATGGTAATACTGATTACATGTGTAAGGCGATACATGTATATAAAGGTCTCCTAAAACACACAATGAAAGCAGTCTTTATGGAGAGATGGTCTTTATATAGAGGTTGATTTGTACACAAATGGTACTATTGGGGACATTTAAAAAGCAGGCTTTATGACAAGATGGTCTTTATATACAGGTGGTTGCTAAAACAGGATTTAGTACTTTGTTTTTGTATGTAATAAGCAAAGATTAGTGAGTGTATGCAATAGCCAATGGTTTTTTATGATAATAACATATCTAACCAACATTCTGGTGTAGCATTTCATCTGCATTGTAGGTACTTTTATTTTCCTTTCTCATTTTTAATGCCCTTGTAATTTTTTGCTCTATCTGCTTGCCTGTCTGCCTTTTTTCAGCAAAATTTTAAGGCCGGGGTTTTTCCTCTCATGGGTGAGATTTCTATTACAGTAACCAGTGTTTTCCCTAAGAAACGGCTGGCGGCCAAATTGACCGTTTCAAATGATTTTCTGACCGGTTCAAATCTAAGTTTCAAACATTTTCTGTGGGGAGAACCCCCAGATCCCCTTTCTTAGCCTATTCAATTCGCCTCCAGATCCCCATCTTGGCCTGCTTGATGCACTTTCAAGCCTGTTCTATAGAAACGAAGGGAAAACACTGAGTAACACTACACACCAGTAAATGTCTATGTTATCATTGAGCAGGGGTAACAGGATAAGAGAGTGATAACATCTAGCTGTAATCAGTGACCACATCACTGACCAGCCTCAGTATGTAAACATACAGCTTGTCTTGCTAGCGCAGCAACAATACTGTCTGTATAGGACAGCTCTAGAGTATTATTGTACCATCTGTTTACTAACCGTTAGCAATGTCATATCACCCTTGCTAATTTGAAATTGGACTCCCCCAAATTCATCAGTTTAAGATAATTTGATTATTTTTCTTGCATAGCTGATAATCTGAAGCACTAATTTTCACAATTTTAAGAATTTCAGTAAAATACATGTAGGTGATGAAGTAAGCAAAATTTTCATTATTTTTTCTGCAATTTAAAAATATAATGGAGCAAGTGAGGCACTGTTAAGTAGATTGAATCTGAAAGCAGTCTGCCAATTTTAAGTTAGGTCCACTATTTATAGGGGAGCCCGGCCTTTAAGTGTGGCCTTAACTGCTTGAACCACGTTCCATGGTCTGTGGTCCATCCATAAATGATTCTTTTTTTCGCTTGTTCAGGAAGTTGTTGGTTGGGTGTGTTGTTGTTGAACATCCCGCTCAAGAATCTTTTACTTATATGAAGATGTCACCGTGTGTCGGTGAAGGGCCATAGAGCAGGAAAGGTTTTTAAACGTGCTGACACCTTCTGTGACAAAGTACCTGGCTTTTTACTGTCACATCCAAAAGATAGGGACAGCCAACCACAGGGTGGCCCAGATTCAAACCCATCCTCTCAGAAGGGGAACACGCTAACTACTAGGCCTCGACAGCCGCTATTCTTTGAACTAGAAAGGGTTGTTCTCAAACTGTACATGGATGTTTCCAATGGGTTGTATATTTTCATGGGACTGAACAGAAAACATTTGAAGGTTCTGAAGGGATATTTTCAAAACCATGCTTGAAGTTTTCTAGTTTTCTTTCTACATATTGTATCAATTGTTATTAGTTCTGAAAGGTTTGATAGATGGTTAAGTCAGTTTGACATTGTTTAATGCCACTTTCAACAATATTTCGATCTTGTCATGGCAAGGACTTGGTAGAAAAAAAAGGCTGTCACCTTGAGAACATACAGATTTTGAAATAGAAATATTAGATATGATAGGATCCATTATGGAATGTAGGGAGAGTTCAGAGAGAAAGAAAGGAGAAGAACAGTCTGTCATAGATTGGTTGTTTAATGCTGTCAGTAATTTGATTGTGTAGGCTATGACTAATATAATTGTTCATATTTGACCTGTTCTTGCTCCTGTATAACCGATATTTTGTTACCCCCCCCCCTCCCCCCCTTAAAAAAAGTGAAACGGGGGAGGGGAGGTTATTTGGAAATCATCCTGTCATCTGTCTGTCTATCTGCTTAAGATGTTTTGAAAGCAGATTTCTGTAAGAGTATAAGAGATAGTGCTTTCATATTCCATCCATACCTTCACCATATTAAGTACATGTACTACAGTTTGATACTAAAACATTTAACATTTGACCTAGTAATCTTCACCTTATTATGAAAGGGTTTGATGTAACTAATCCTTTGGGGTAACATTCTAATGATTCTGGGTCATGAACTCACATCTTTCCAGAATTTTCATGCTACCCCAAAAATAAATTGCACCTGAAAGGTTGTGATACAGTGCCATAAGAAGATGTTCTCAGGGGAGTTGCACTAAACGGTTAACCTTTACAATGAAACATACCAGGTATTAGAATACAAGAACATGATGTAATAGATCAAATTATAATCTAATACTGGTAATAAGAAAGATGACAGGCTGAAGTCACATACATTGATTTATATTTTTCACATTTCTTTGGTCAATAGAAGAACAATGGAATCTGTCCCAAGAGATTGCTACTACGAGAGACCACCCATCTTGTGAGATCATTTTTAGAGAGACTTTTCCATAAACAATTCTTTAAATGAAATCTGTTTTTGAGAAATTATCTGTCTTGAATGGAAATTTTGGGTCGTTAGGGTCTCTTAAGACAGGTTCCACTGTACATGTACATGTATGGGGTGAAACTAGGATGTGTACATACCTCTTTGCAATTATCAGTATGACGGTACTGCATACACTGATACGTAGAAATTCATCTGTGTTTGTGTGCTAATTTTGTTTATTTTTCTGTTTACTAATTAATACCTGTACCACACCTGAGTGCGAGTTTCCCTGTTAGGACTTGACTTCAATCTTATCACCTTTAATGAGTAGTTAAATATCGGTCTGTAAATCACTAATAGTTACATCGCATGTGGAGTTGATATGAACCCTGTCATTATTTATACCACATAATTACAGACACATCTTTATATAGCCTATTATAGCCTTGTAATGTCCTCCATCATGTAACAGTTAAGTGGCTGATGGGAAAAGTTATGGCAAAGGTCACCTGGTGTGTCATTGATTGCTTGACTGAACATGGCATGACTTTTGTTGTTGTTGTATTAGTGTTTTATACCACTTTCAACATTATTTTGATCATATTGTGGCAATATACATGTAAAGGTGATGCTTCATAAATTGTTACTGGTGTGAGGCTAAATTATCTGTTACTTTAGAATCTGAAATGCATAGGTGCTTGGGACTCAAAACATTTTTTTTGCTCTTCATTTTTAAAAACAGAACATGAATATAGATAAAAGAATATAGCACTGTTACTCCTAAATGTAATTACATCAGATCACAACTAAAACTAATGGTTAGCACTGTTTCAGTCAAGCACCCGTTTCAACTGGGTATACATGTATACCCAGTCAGAACAGGTACTATAAAACCCAGTTGAAACAGATGCTTGACTGAAATAGTGCAAAACAATAGTTTTTGTTGTGATTCGATTCAATCAGTAGAAATCTAGAATCTTCTAGATCTATATTTATGGTTTGTTTCTAAAACTGGAAAAATGAAGAAAAAAAATATATACCACGGCTCAAGTGCTTACACTGAAATATACCAACAGGTCTACAGTGTCACAGGACCTGGTCAAACCGACAACCTCAAAATCTGTAAAGGAATACTTTACCACAGCTGCTAAATATACCTTCATGGTATGGTATTGTTGTTTAACTTCTCACTCAAGAATATTTCACTCATATGGAGATGTCACCGTGTGCCGGTGAAGGGCTACAAATTTTGTCTATGCTCAGCACTGCTGGCCTAAGAGCAGGGAGGGTTCTTTAACATGCGAACACCTACTGTGACACGGGACCTCGGTTTTTACTGTCTCATCCGAAAGACAGGGACGGCCAACCTCGGAGTGGCGCTACGCAGCTCGAACCCAAATCTTTTAATTCGCAGTCGAACATGCTAACCACTCGGCCACGAAATGGACCTTCATTAGAAAAAGCACCTCTTATCAGATCAGTTTTATACATGTAGTATTCCTTTAGACGGTCTTCATTGTTCTGTTGTCTGAGCTAGGATACCCTTATTTTGGCTTATCTTTGAATAAATTGTGCTCTGCATCTACTCATCTGTAAAATCATTCTCACTCTTTTATATATACATGTATATTTCAGCATCTTATCAGGTTGCTATGACAACACTGTCAGACTGTGGTCTGTATCCGGGAAGC
This sequence comes from Pinna nobilis, assembly GCA_016161895.1. Classification (NCBI taxonomy): domain Eukaryota; kingdom Metazoa; phylum Mollusca; class Bivalvia; order Pterioida; family Pinnidae; genus Pinna; species Pinna nobilis. The sequence continues at coordinate 2,205 of JACSZP010002729.1, read as the reverse complement.
CATTACTCACAATACCTGGTCACTCATCACCTGTTAAAGCTGTTCAGTGGTTAACACACGGTTTGTATATTTCATTGTAAATTTTTGTATCATAATGAATTTCATGGATTCAATTGCATTGACAAAATTGTTTTTGAATTTTTGTGATTTTTTGTTTGTTTGTTTTCTACATCTTTCTGGGACTCAGCTAGGTTTATCAGCAATGACCCATCCTTAAACAGTTCTTGTTATAATTATTTCTCTGATGATGCAAAAGATGTCTCTTATTAAATTTGCATGTTGGTTTCCTATCAATGTGCATAATGTATTTCAGAATAGTGTCCAAGGAGGGGGTGTTCTTAGATTCTCAGAGTTGAAGTCTCTAATTTTTTTCTCAAAGAGTAGTGAAAGAATCTTTCGAAAGAAATTTAAGTTGGTTTCTATTTTTCTCTAGTTGTGCATATTGAGGAGCTGATTAAAAGGCATAGGGTCGAGAGGACTTAATAATGACAATAAGCTGTTCATGTGATCCCTATTAAACATTGAACTGTTAATTGTAAACAACTGACTGGAATTCAGACATCTAGGGATTTAAGAAAAAGTCTATGAATGCTGTTTCTTTGATATCACTGTAGACATGAATATCAATGCTTGGGGGGGAGAATGTAATTCACACCAATGCCACCATGAAGAGGTTTTCGTGTAAATTTCATTATATTGTCTTTTGAGTTTGCTTTAACCGCTGTGTATACATGTACCGGTATGTAAATAATTGTAATATTTCGATATCTTTTCGAATAAGATGATGGGCCAGTCAGCAGGTTTATATCAGGGTCACATGATCAGACGATTCTAATATGGGAGTGGAACAAGAAACAGAACTCGGTAGATTGTGTACATGCATGTAGAGGTCACGCAGGAAGTGTGGATTGTCTTGCTGTAGATCCCACACAACAAAAGGTGTGTAACATTCATGTACCATCTGATACCTGATACCGTTTGTGCCAGACTATTGTTTCTATTAGTGATGGAATGATGCTAGAAGACACTAGATTTTTAGATGAAAAATTAAGTAGCTTCATATGAAGTTATGGTCATTTCAAGTGGGTGTAATCTGGCCTCATTCATCAATGTCAAGTCAAATTTTATTTTTGTTCAAAAGTATGTTTTTCGCATAACTAGAAATATTCCAAGGGGAGACAATCTTAGTCTCTTAAATAATCAATAAATAAGCTTCGCACTATGGACTCTGACTAGAATTACAATAACATTTGAATTTTTTTTCAGTTTTGCAGTGGATCTTGGGATCACATGTTAAAACTTTGGTCAACTGGTAAGTTCTTTCTTGTAAACAATTACACAAGTCTAGTTGTTTCTTTCTTATACTCCTGCAAACAATGGTTGAGGGATGTACATTGTAAAGGAATCACCCTGTCTGACTGTAGATTCATTATCAAAGTCCCCGATTTAATGATACTTAACAGAACCTGGTTGCAAACCAGAAAAAATAACTTAAACAGCTATCAACTAAGGTAAGAAAAGCTGTGATTAACAAGTGCAAAGAAGAAAAAATAACTAATCAGCTATGAACTAAATCAAGAAAATCTTTGCTTAACAAGTTTGTGTGACTCTGTTACAAATGTTTCGGGTTTCATATTTTCAAACATTTACTGCATAGAACTACATGCTCTGCTTAAATTATACATCCGTGGCTTCCGGATTCCAATTCCACTTCGAATTGAGAGGTCTGGGGTTTGAGCCTAAGCTGTGGTCCCTGTCTTTCAGATGAGACAGGTTCTGTGTCACAGTAGGTATTGGCATGTTAAAGAACCCTCCCAGCCCTACGGCCATAAGTGCCAAGCATAGTCAAAGTTTGTCGTCCTTCACGGGCACATGGTGACGTCTCCATATAAGTGAAAGATTCTTGAGTGGGATATTAAACAACAATGCAACAACAACAACAAATTATAAAGCAACTTACTGTACATTACTGCTTTGATATATTCATAACTGTATTGATAGTCTTTTGAAACCTTACATTTTTAGCCCACCATCATACTGATGGTGGGCTTATCAAATCGCTTTTCGTCCGTCGTCCATCGTCCGTCGTCCGTGGTCCGTTCTTAAACAATTCCCATTATCGCTATTTCACAGAAACTACTGAAGGTATCTTCCTCAATTTTGCATGGAGGTTCTTATTGGGGTCTAGTTTTGCATGCCACAATT